>JAUCMS010000526.1:0-11537 GCA_032357445.1 Enteromius radiatus | reverse complement strand
TAGTCCCGCTGTCGCTGAGGCGGAGCGGCGCTTGTATTCGTGGGGCTCGCGGAAAGATCTGATGGAAGGGATTGAGAAGGGTGATCCCCTATCTCTTTCCCGTCTGATTAGATCTGGCGGTATCTCTCTGGGTAATGAAGCACCGTTGATAACGGTTACCTCTCCTTGGGGGGGGGGAGCAATCTACACACCGTTTGTCCTCCTCCAAGGAGTTGGATGTTGTTAGTGTAGATTACCAGCCGCTTCCTCAGTCTCCCTGGTCACGGCTGCCATGTAGGAGATCGGGGTTCGAGGCCCGGCCAGTGTACTTTATTCCTGTGATCAGAGCATCATTACTCCAGTCTTTAGTGTCACCATGCATCAGAAATCATTCATATTTGCTGATTTGTTGCTCATTTTTATTGATGAAGGAAATAATTGTTTTTCAGGATTTTGTGAGACACAAAAGTTCAAAACAACATAATTTGAAATCTTTTGTAACATTAAAAATGTCATTACTATCACTTTTCATCAATTCAATGTGCCCTTGGTGAATTAAAGTATTAATTTCTTAAAATAAATGAATAATAAATCATACTAAACTTTTGAACTTCCTGGGAATGACCCGTACATGATATATATATATATATATATATATGTATACCTGTATATGTGATGCAAGCTTGTCCTTCTCGACTGGCTCTTTTTCTGTCTGGGTGGCTCAAACAATGGAGCGCGATGCACACACACACACACACACGCAGTCTTGTTGTTTTTGCACAGCGTGCAATGAAATGCTTCCTTTGGCACATGAAAGCGTTTCTCTCCCTCGCCTTTCATCTCCACAGATGTGAACGATCGAGCAGGGTGAGACACGGCCGATTGACACAGCATGTGCACAAACACAGCATCCTAAATAAGAACAGAAACAGCATAATTATTCATCTCCAAATAACAGTCTATTCCACTGCAAACAGTCGGGGTCACAGAGGTCACGCAGGAATTTTCTAACAGCCACACGGAACATTTAGAACTATGTTTTGTTTTTTAAAAAATGGAAAGTGAAACATTACATTTTTAAGCTTTTTAATGTAAATGACAACAGACGATGGACTTTTCATTGGAGGAAGAGTTATTATGGACTTGACAGTTTGAAGTTAAATATGTATTAATGATAGATTTGTTTCTAACACAAAGCTTTTCACTTCAGCATGATAACTGCTGGACTGGAGTGGTTGTGGATTATTGTGATGTTTTTATCAGCTGTTTGGACTCTCATTCTGACGGCACCCATTCACTGCAGAGCATGCATTGCTGAGACAGTGATTCAATGCTACACTTCTCCAAATCTTTTGTTATCTTCCAACAGAAACACTTTGCATTTGTGTCAGATGATGAAATATGCACAGATTTAAACGCTTTATTTTGATAGACCACTTTAGACATTCTACTAACAGTAAGTAACTTAGTAGAAGCAAACCGTTTCAGCAAATATCCATATTTCGGTGAACAATTCTTTTAGTCTAGTTCTTCTATCTATGTAACATCTTCCTTATTTTTCCACAGAAAAGTATACAAGCTTCATATGACACGATGCTTGATTGCTAAACTACTAATGCCACATCTAAGTTGTGTAACAGTGGTTCGCATCTGGTCAAGGCACTGATCCCAGCGTGTGCTGGTGGGCATGACGGGTCATGAAAACACGGCTTGTATCAGCAGGGATGTCAGCTCACACAGCAGTCACGCTAACAATTACCCGGGAACCAGTAAACTTTATGTCTTTGTTTATAAGCCTCGATCTTAAGTACAAACTGAAGAATTTTAAGCATGTATTAGAGTCTGCTTGTAAACCAAAGATGTTCCTGCTCTTTCTCTTGGTGCCGTTTTCCAAGGCTTAGTGCTTTTACTGATGCACAGTGGCAGGAATGACATGATTTACAGGGTACGGCACTCCCATAAACCATCACTGACTTCATTCCCACCGTTTACTGCTGCTTTGTGTTCTTGTACAGAAGTCATCGGACAGCAGTGGCAAGTTAAGTGGAAGTCATTAACCGCCAATTTCTGAACACAAAACGGTGATATTATACATAGTTTTGGTTCTACCAAGTAGACATTTTTTGACTTTGAGCCCCGCTAAATGATCAAATGGAATGCAAAGTAAATGTTGAACCAGAAACTGAAAGCATGTTCGGTAACACTTTATTTTGATGGTCCCTTTTGAACAATCTGTTGACAATTTGCACCTACATGTCAACTAACTGTCATTACAATATTAGTACAATTAACTCTTTATTGTGATGGTCTCCCAAAAGACACTCTAAGTAACTTTGCAAGTACATATTAACCTATTCTAACCCTAAACCAGTGTACTAATACTCTGCTAGCGCTCTATTGAGAGTTAGTAGATATGTAGGTGCAATGTTACTTACAATCAAGCGAATACGTTAAAATAAAGTGAAACCGCATTACAGACAGTATACAAATTGTTGTTTATGCACTGGATCATTATAGCAAGGCATTACAGGGAAAAGAGTTTAACTGATAAATATCACCATGTTTGATTGAAAACTCGAATAGGTCATTAACTAATTAAACATGCACTAATTTCTTCATCTTGTTGACAGATTATTTTAGAATTTTGGTTCTCTGTTTTTAAGGCTCCATAAAATCTAAAAATACTGTGTAAGGCTAGAAGAGAGAAAAAAAGAAAACATTTTGACCAGTTTTAGGAAGAAGATACATTTACAACTCATTTTGAGAAAACTACAAAAAAATAATAAAATGGTAATTCTGGTTTTGTGTCCTCTGGTTTGAGGCCCAAAATCTCAAACTGACCAGTGCCTGAAACAACAATGGTTTTGTATGAAATGTCTTACATAAATAAATGTATAATAAAAATGAGCATCTCATCGCTGACCTATATGGTAGCGTAATGATGGGCCGTTGTTGCCGAGCAAACGTGGCATGTTAATTTCACAATCGAAATCTAAAGTAACTAATATCACATCTGAAATCCTGTTTGTTGCCTAACCATTGCCTGCGAAGCATTAATCTCTTCAACCGTCTGTTTCTAGTCAGTCTCAGTGAATGCATTTAAAAGGAGAATGCATTTCCTTTTGTAACAGCTTGTAAACTACAAGATCTGTCTTTGAGTTTCTGCTGAATTCGAAACAGATCACACTTTCCTCTGCAGCCATTCACCTGCATTCGTGCTTGTTTGCTACCTTTCTGCTCTCCACCAGAGAGGTCCTTCACCTAACCAATCAGTAGTTCTGCAACTACTTTGATCATTGATTAATCGACGTCCAAAAGTCTTATTTTATTTATGCCATCTCATTGAAAAGGCATGCTTGCATCTCCCTGGGCTTGAGTGTATTGATCAAAGCTCAGTCCTTCTGAAGATGGAGTCAGCAGCGTTGCGCTTTAATCACACTTCCTCACAAAATCAAAAAGCAGTATCAAAGAGGAAAAGGAATCACTGATCTGCGGCTTTGTTTTGAGAAAGTAAAATTAATCCAAGGAGTCTGAAATGAGGTTTTATTCTATCCCTCACCAAAGATGTTAAAGTCGAGAAGTAGTTCTCGCTGTCCGACTTTCCTACTTGGTATGACCGTGGTGCAATGACTTAAAGAAAAAAAAGGATGTTTTAAGAAGTGAATTCACTTAAAGGGGTCATATGATGCAATTTCAAATTTGTTACAAGCTGTTAAAGTTTCAAAACCAAAAAGATATTCTTTATAAAAGTTATGACTTGTGCACACCCCCTAAAACGGCTCGTTTAAACACACCCCCACTTTTCTACATCACAGAGTGGGTTTATTTTCAAATGTTTCCACAAAGAAAGAAGGCGGAGCTATGATTGTGTGTGTAGTGTTGTTCTGGAGACGCTGTGTGTCGTTGTAAAAGAGGACACGACTAGAAATCAGTGTTAAGTTGTGTTTCCGACACTGTTCCAGAACAGTTGAACACAAATCACAATGTTCTGGATAGCTGGCCAATCAGAGCACACCTCGCTTTTTTTTTTTTTAGAACGATGAGCTTTGTACAAATCAGGAGGCGGGGCTTAGAGGAGAAACAATAATGTATAGTATGTGGAAAGTAATGTGTTTTTTGCTTCTTAAACCACATAAACACATTGCATTACACCAAATACACAAAATAATGTTATTTATAGCAACATCGTATGATCGCTTTAAAAGGTTGCAGCACTAATGTGCACATCTTTTACACTATCCTCTAACTGAAGTAGCCATTTAAATTAAATAATCATCATGCATTTCAGCACAAATCATGCCTAAATTAGGTTTATTACACACAGAACTATTTCCTACTTGGTCTCATGGCATTTTTATTGAGGCATGAAATATGTATCAATCAGTACATATCACTCTACACACTAATTTACAGAGTTTTGATTAATAAAGTGTAATTTCCACGCAATTACTTGAAGGATATTACGTTATGACTTCAAAACAGTATTAATCTGCTGGGATATTTGAAGTCGTCACATTTTGACGCTTCGTGAAGACCCCTTTGCGTCGCATTTTGACGATCAGGGTACCCCTTTTTCATCACTTTTCAACGCAAAGGGTCCTCAGTTGTTCCCTTAGCATCAATATGGTGATATTTTTTTATAAATTTATCGGCATAATTAAAAGACATATTTGGTAAAAACAGTTATTTGATGTATTGCATGATTTTTCCATATTAACAGTAAAAACAGTTTTATTTAAATGATATTATTTACACATTTATGAGCACTTAACCCAAACCCTGCCCCTAAACCTACCATCTGTCAATAAAACACACAATATAGCAGGCAGATACAATGGGCGTGATGCAAAACGATCGATTTGAGTGAGGATCAGAAGCCTTCGCGTCAAAATGTGACGACTTGGGAGTGAGAATGTGTTGCGAAAACTGATTCTTCTGAATGGTAGCATCATCACACATATACAGCTTCATATCTGCTGTCAGACAGTAGGTTTGTTCAGTAGCTCATGGAGTACAGAGATGGACTTGAGAGACGAGGAGCTTGAATCCTGTGTTACTACGCTTCAACAAAACACTTCAGATCTGTGTAAAAGGAAGTTGAAATGACACGGCTGCACCAACAAATGTGTTTTTATATCAGTTTTGCATTTGTTAACACTGTCGGTTTAGTTTAGGGTTGGATTTGGCATATTTACAACATGATAGAGCATTCACTTTTTATCGACAGTCCTCAGATATTTAACATAGTAAAAACACAGCCAGGGTTTACACATAGAGCCTGTGATTTAGCATTTCTTTGTGGCCTTACTGTGGCAAAATGTGCAGTAGGGCACAAACAAACAAAATGTGCACAGTGGTACATATTTTTGGGAGACCAGGTTGACTATTTCCCTTTAGGAGGGCAAAATAAAACTGATCAAAAATGATAGTAAAGATTTTTTGTAATGTTATATATATTCTATATAAAAAAAGATGTTTTAAAATTGATAATAATAAACCGAAATGTTTCTTGAGCAGCATATATTATAGCTATATATTACAGTAATAAAAGACATTTTAAATGAAATTAAAATAGAAAACAGTTCTTTTAAATTGTAATAATATTTCGCAATATTACTATTTTTATAATCAAATTAATGCAGATTTTGTGAGCCGAAAAGATTCCTTTTGAATACTAAAAATCCAAACCTTTGATGTAGATGTTCTAGCAATGAATGGCAGCAGTAATTCATCAAATAATAGAGCAGGGCGTTATAACCTGGTATATATCCAAACTTTAAAACCAAGAAGAAGTCTTGGTCGTTCCGACACTTGATGATTAGTAAATCAGTCCGGATTCACGACTCAAGCTGATAAGATTCATAACATGAGATAAATCCTAGGTCAGTATTTAGCATTTTCATGACACTGAAATGACACACTTCACCATTAATGTCTTAGACGTCTCATGAGAAAACTTCACACATTCACAAATCTAAAGTTATGCTTTTTTTTCCAAGAACATCGTGTTGATATATAGTAGCTTCCATCTCAACTCCACAGAAATTGCGTTTATGTTTGTTTCTGTTGTGCCAAAAAAACCAAGAAGACATCTGTTTGTTTTACCTGACTGATGTGGAGTCATTTATGCTCGCTCGCTGAACTCTCTTCCTCCTCTTTTTCACCATTTTTCAGGTCTGCGTGAAACATGAAATCTGTTTCTCTGAGATTTTGCGTGAAAAATAATCCACATACTATAAAAACAGCTAAAGAGAACAGTTTGCTGAAACATAGATGCCGTGCAAGACTAGTTTCTGCCTGAAGACAGACTCATGTTAAATGAAATGCATGAAGGACATAAAAACTATATTTACTTTTAAAGCCACGTTTGCACAGTAACGTAATCACTTGGGTTTCAGCATTGACAGTCCTGATTATAAGCCACTTTTCAGCACATCCAATTAAACTAATCAAGGCTGAAAACACAATTTCCACTCCCTTTCCACAGGGAAGGTTTTCCGTATATCAATTTTGCAGAAACATCTGAATAAAGCATCAAATCCTCCATGTCCAGCAAGCGCTTGTTCTTAACTGAGCATATTGTTTGCTCTTCATCTGTCACTCACAGTCTGCTCATGCGTTCAGTCTTTCAGCTGCTCGAACAACCATTAACCTCCCATTTCTGATTTTGTCATCATCAATATTCGGCTACTATGTTGCAGTGGACCTTGAGTTGACCTGGCACGAATCAGTTCGCTCGCGCCAGACATTGCAAAATCACAATGAAACACAAAATCATTCCGGTATTTTATGTTTACTTTGTCTAGCCTAATATTTACCTAGCCTTCAGAGTCAATGAGAATGTACGCTCCGACAACGTACTGTAATTATACAAGCACATCTACATTTCTAGCTTGTATGCTTTGGTTTAATGTGTCTTCAAGACCCGAGCATGATCAATCATGACAATTTAGAAAAATGATGCCATTTTGCACAACGTATTGCATAGTGGTGTTTAAATGCGAGCGAAAACTCATTGTGAAAACGCACATTACATCTTTTCATTAAAATGCATTGTAATATTTGCAGATTCTTTGTTACATCTTAAATTTGAATGCTAGATAAACAATTGACTGATAAATTAGAAAATGCATTAAAAATAAAGATGTAACAATGAATGGTTAAGTGTTTTAACAATATAGCTGAATTATTTCATGGACTAATTATAATGCATTAAAAACAAACAATTAATTGCATTAAAAAAATGCATACATATATATATATATATATGCTATGCAAATAAAAATATATTTTTGGATGTGATTAATCAAAATGAATGCAATGCATTTCATAAACATACAAAAATAATAATAAAAAAATAGCAGTAAACTGTCCTTTTAAGCAGTCATTCAGGATCAATTAGCATTTATATAGATGCGAAATATAAAAATGTAATGAATAGTCTTATAATGCATCAAGACAATGTTACTCGCTTGCAATTCTGCATGTAGTTTGATCGTTTAGATCAGAAAGCATGTTTGGCTCGGTTTGCACTTGCATTTAGCACCGTCCAGTTGTGTTCGGATCACCAGGTGTGCACGAGGCCTTTCTGTATGTGATCGACTAAGCGATTCCCAGCAGACACTGAACCAGCATCTGGTCTCCATGCACAAGTCTGCAAGTCAGAGGACATGTGCTACAATTATTTTCCACCCCCTCTCAGCGCCTAAGAAAACGGCACAAATGAGGATCGCTGTGTCACAGAGCTTTACATTTCATCGAGTTAAGCTAGTGTTTGTGCGTGCATGTGTGTGTGTTTCCTTCTCTTGGAAAGCCGTTTGTGTCCGGTGAAAGATTTGCAGCAGTGTTTTTAATGTTATATATTTAGGAGTGCTCGGTGCTCGGATGACTTTTGAGATGTAAAATTTGACGGCACATCTGTAAACACTTTCAGTGGTTGGGAAAACAGCTTTGTTTCACCACTATGGAATGTGTTCACTTCTCTCTCGTTTGCACAGAGCCGACAGACACCTCGAGCACCTTCAAACCATCACCGAGGATGTCTGGCTCTCTCTGACCAACCTTGAAACGGTCACAAAAATGCTCAGTGACAAGGACGAGCGCCGCACAGGAGGTCTGTCTCATTGGAGACTCGTTTACTCCCATCACTTACCCATGAATCACAGCTGGATCTCCTCTCCATATGGCTCCCTGAGACATCGGCGTGAGTTTTCAGAGACATGATAACAGAGTGACAGGCGGTCTGTCTGCAGCGTGATGGATGGCTCTTTCGCTCCGAGACCGTCGGCTGCGTCCCGGTGCCAAGGTCATCTGATTTAGGAGCGGCGTGCTGGCTCATGTTCATGTTGATGGAAAAAAGCCTCTGGCTCAGAGCAGAGGCAAAAAGCAGAGCTGGGATCAGTAGGGGGCGCACTTTCCTTTTCTTACCCCACGGGAAAGGCTCCCGATCCTAGACATTAGCTCAGACGTCTGCTCAGATTCATGCGTTTGGCTTGATTTCGCTCGTTTTTCAGAATTAGCCGTCCTCTCTTGAAAACACCTCTGAAACGAAAAGCAGACAAAGTATTAAATGAATGATAAATGCTTCCTTTACAGTGTTTCCGAAGTCTGTTTGTCTGTCTATCCACTTCCCAGCTGAAACTGAAAATGTTTCATAATTGATCAATTTTTCAGTTTCTTGCTGTAAAGCAGATTTGAAGCCACGTGCAGTGTGTAAATGGATATATGAACAACTGTGACTTTAATATGAAGGATTCATTTGCAAAAACAATTAACTCAGATACGACATGTTTTTTTTTTTTCGTTGTGACTTCCAATTAATCAAACTAGACTAAAAAATACAGCTGTAAAATATTTGCTGTAGTTATGCAGCTGGATGCCAGTAACTTACTGTAATTATCAAATTTATTGGGAACAGTTTGTTCAAATATAAATGAACTTTAATCTTTACAGTATAAAACTATTAAAAACCAGCCTCATACAAAGTATTCTGGGTTGTTAATGTTTAATTTAAATTTATCTTTCAGCAAACTGTTGCCAGTTAATAACATACATTTAAATTTACAGTAAGTTACCGTTACAACAAGCTGCCAGTATTACTGTAATTTCTACAAAAACAAAACGCAATAAAAACATATCCTTTTTTTTGCTTTCATATGTTTGCATTTTATCTGTAGATCTGCAGAAGACCTTGTTCAAAAACAGTAAATCTAGCTAGAAAGGCAGTTATATATTGTGAAAGCTGCAGTGACAGTGAATAATCAGTCAGCGCTGGTATGTAGTCAGATATCTGAATGGGGTTACACAACTGTGAATCACTTGGCCTTCTTGGAAGAGCCATTTTCCATTAAGTTTCATATAAAACCTTGTTGGTAAACTGCTACAATAAAACGCCGTTTCCTGAGGCTGCAGAAAGAGTTATAAAAATGCAGCATTTATGAAGTCATGAGGGGGAAACGGCCAGAAATAGTTCTTCTTAATTCTTTAAGCTCCCCATTAGCTGAATGATGTCACAATAGCAGGAGCAATTATGGCACTTTAAACGGTCGCGCGCTGGCATCTCTTGACTAACATGGAAACAACATGCAGAGCTAGAAATCTTTAACGGAGCCAGATGCTCATATTTCCAATCTAATTACTGATGTGGAGAGCCTCTGCGATCTCTAACACATTGAAAGAAAGTTGAAACAAAAAAAACAAACATATTTCTAAGGTGTTGCTAATCACTGTTAGCTGTTAATCGACTGTTTCAAGTCACTTCTGGTCTGTAAATATGGTTTAGTCAGAATTACAGTAAACTTTTCCATTAAGTATATAAATATGTGCCACCTGGAATTGATTTCTGGGGCATTTTTACATTTGTGAGAGCAGTTTTTTTTTGTCTTCAATGTCAAATACTTTAACAAATTAACCAATTCAATCAGTCAGAATAAATTACCATTAAACAAGTTTAAAATGGGTCTTGTTTACATAATATATGTACTGTGTGTATATATTATGCATATATAATTACAAACACATGTATATATTTAAAAAAATATATTGTGTTTATATATTAAATATATAGTATATAAAAACTAAGAATATGTAAATATTACAAAATATATACTGTATGTGTGTATTTATACACACACAGTACGCATACATATATAACGTAAACAAAAACGTTTATTTTGTACGTTTGACAGCACTAGAAACTGATGAAAGTGTATAGGGCTGAAATATGATTGCTCTTGTAATATTGAACAATAATAAAGATTAATAGTAACAGTTTGTGTATTGGGAAAAAACAGTCAGCGCTGACTAATCTAAACGCGTGTGATTGGCTATTGCGTTCATGAGATCAACAGAAACGCATGTGATTGGTCGAAATGTCGCAACGCTGCAAAGAACAACGGCTGAAAAGCAATCAGAAGGAGCATGTGCAGATCTGCGTGTAATCATGTTTCATTTTAATGCAATAGCCATAATATATTTGATTTAATAGTACAGGGATTTTTCCGCATTCATATTAAAAGTGTGGAGGATTTTTTCTGACCCTGCCTGCCTCCTTCAAAGCAAGTCTGTTATTTTTCGCCTGTTTTATTGTAGACTAGGTGAAATACGCAAGTTCAGTCACTTTGAAATATAATAGCATGACTGGTAGTACAAAGAATATTGAGTGAACCTCTAACCCTATAAATGTTGTGATCTCAGACCGTCTGATTCTCTATCAGTGTTTCTGAGATGAGAGGCGGTTCCTCAGTTAGAAATCAGGAACATGTTTTTGATTCGTCTCACTGCAGTTTATCTAAATTAGCACGGCAACTGTCAGCTGAATTAAACAGAAGAAGTCATGTGAGAGTATAAATGTGAAATATGGAGAGCAGTGGCGACCACATGAAGCCTCTCTCTCTCTGTGTGTGTGTGTGTGTGTGTGTGTGTGCCTCTGACATTAATTAGCTTGATTTACTGCGCTGTCACTTCCAACACTTCAGCCGTGGTCCTCTGCGTGGTAAAAGCTGGGGCGCTTGTAGACACGTTTGTAAACAACATGGAGAGTCTGTCCCAGCTTCAGATTTAGATGTGGATGTACTTATCCACAACTGTATGGGACAAATATAAAACGGACAAAAATATGATTATAGAACTAGGATTTAAGGAATGTTAAACTACTAGCTAGCTATACTTAAGCAGACTTGCTGAAATATCAGTTAATATTTTTAAAATAGGTTTTAATTTTAATTTTAATAAAATATTACTTAATATAAACAACTAACACTTTATTTTAATGTTTCATGTTTATATTTTTAATTTAAAATATTTATTAATATCAATAGTGCTACAATATATCAATATTCTTAGTGTTTTATGTATATTTCTTGTTTAGAATATTTATAAATACTTATTAACAAAATATAACTAGTTTTATTTTCATTGAATATTTCCTGTTTATAACTTTTTTGAACATTATCATTTTTTACAATATTACTACTATATGTAAATATTTTTATTAGTGCTGGGCAATGATTAATCGCGATTAATCGCATCCAAAATAAAAGTTTTTCTTTACATAATAT
>JAUCMS010000525.1:0-11552 GCA_032357445.1 Enteromius radiatus | reverse complement strand
TAAATCGTTTGCATTCTGAAGTTCCGTGTCTCCTGTTCTCTGCCTTGCCGAGAGGCGCAACGCACATCCACGGCTACTCATAACACTCATGTACTTATGTATGTATTTATTTATTTATTTACATTTACTCTTACTTAATTAACTTTATTTGAGCTACTTTTTTATCAATTGTTCCCCTATGGTTGTATAAAAAAAAAAAAAAATAGTAATGCATTTACATTAATTAAGATATATACTTTAATACATATGTTAATAATAATAATAACAATATTTCAAGAAAAGTGTTATTCATATTTAGGCACATTTTAATAACTATAATACTGTTATTATTTAAATATGCATTCACGTAAACATCCTTATACCTACTAGGCCCCATTTACAGTAGTGCATTTTAGTTTTAAAACATAATTTTAGAATGAAAACGATTCTCAACAGCGCTGCACTACACAACCTAAAAAGCATGTCCATTCATGTATACGATGAGAATGAGGAATCTACCAACACCTATCTATGAGTTTGATGTTGTTGTTTACATGGTTGTCAAGGATATGCAGAGAGAATGTGGGCAGCCAAGTTTTCAAATGTCTCCCTTTTGCTCCGTTTACAATGAAATGCTACCTCTGGGTTTTCAAACTAAAACGGGGTCTGCAGCATTTTCACAAGTATCCATTTTCGACCTCAAAAATGCCAGATTAGTGTTAACGCTAACCGTAGCAAAATCAACTTGCATAAATAATTTGCTTTGTAATTGCAATATACTGTAATACATTTGTGTTACTATTTTATTAAAGCAGTAACTAAAGTTTAGTAGTTATGTTTCAGTAGTATTGCAATTGTACCACTGTAAAGTAAAGCACTCTGTAATATTTTACTTTTCTTTTTTTTGTTCATGAAGTCAACTCCTTTTAAAAACAAGGCAGGAGTGAAAGATGATTATAAGATGTTGTTCCCTTTCCAGAAATGTTGGTAGTTAAACAGCACCGTAAGTATGTTAACAAGGGTAAAGGGGCAATTACATGGTCCAGCTGAAAACATGACATCTCCCAGCCGCGTGTTTATAGTTTTGTTTTAGATTTAACTTTGCTCATCACAGGATTGAAAAGGCAAATTGGCTTCCCTCAGATTGATGGAGGCACACAAATAGCTGTAATCAGAGGCTGCATTACAATAATGAGCAGGCAATACTAAACAGAAGCGAGAACCAACAGTCTTTTGATCGTCAGCTTCACCTTTGCCTACCTTAATTAGAGATATGCTAATGAAACATACGCTCACAATGCAAGAAGGTTTCTGTGTTCAAGCTTAACAGGGATTCAGGGTGAACATAATAAAAACACTGTCTGGTGATAAAATGCAGTGTTCTTTGCATGCATGTGAAGTAAGTAGCACTTTTCCTGCCAGTAGCATTGTTATAGCCTCAAATAAGAGTCATTGTTTGCAAAGTTTACTTGAGGTCATTAAAGTAAGTTTTTTTAAGAAAAGGTTTTATAGAAAATTCAGCATCTCACAATATGCCCCTTTAAAACGATCTTCCTCAGATACACTTCATAACAAATGTTGAACTTCATCTCACACCACTTTTCTGACCATTAAACCTTGGCAAATTGATTTATTTGAGGGAATCTGCAGGAAGCAATGAATAAATAAATGTAATTCATTCCCACCTCTCCACTGCATTGATGCTATCTGAGCAGTGATGTTCTCCATATCCAAATCTCAACTGATAAAGCATCAATAATTTAAATGCAGCAAGATGTTTATTTGCTGATATGTATGAGGCAGGTCATGCAGGTAGTAAAATGCTGTCATAATGATTTAAAGGTTTAACAAATCCTCCAGAATCTTTAATTTCATACACTTGGCAATTCTAAGAAAATCCAGTCCACTGAACATAAAAAAAGAAATAACGATAAGCCTTAACTGCTACAAGCTACAACAATAAAAAAGCAACAATAATTGGTATCAAGTTTCCTTGGTAACAAATTTAATTCGGTCCACTGACAGCTGTCCCTTGTGTGCTGTGCTATCTGCTTGAATGATTAGGAGACCAGCGATGATAATGTTCAGCCATGAGAACAATTACTTCACCTCTACTCTGCTTTGATATCAAAAAGTAATTAAGAGTCTTGTGTCAGGTCATTGTAAATGAGCTCTAATGTCTAAAGGTATATAAATGCTATTTATCACTTTTTTTATGAAACTCGAGGCGAAGCTAATGTATGACCTAATGTGCTGCAATAGTTGCTTTATGTGAAAGTCACTATTCATACTGCAGCAGATCAAAATCTGATTATTTTTGCCTCATATGTGACAAATCTGGGTGACAGAGGGAATAGCCTGCAGTGCGTTAAATCTAACAACTTCATATCTGATCTTGGGAATTACTGTCTAATGGTTAGAGAGTCAGAAACCCAAAGTTTGCAGGTTCAATTTTTAATACCAGCTGTGAAAGCAGGTGGGGATATGGAAGCCCGTTTCCGCCACTGAATAAAAATTTTTAAAGTCATTGTGAGTTTTTTATCTCACAATTCTGACTTTTGTTTTGTTTTACAGAATTGTCAGATATAATTGTGAGTTAAAGCAAAGTCCAATTTGAGTGGAAAAAAAGAATGATATGTTATAGATATGGCTTCATATCTCACAATTCTGACATTACATTCCACAACTCTGACTTTGTGTCTATCAATTGCAAGAAAATAAGTCAGAATTGCGAGTTTGTATCACGCTATTCTGAGAAAACAGTCAGAATTGTGAGATAAATGTATTAATGAAGAGCATTGCAGCATGTGTACTAACGTGGATGGGTTAAATTGAGAGGACAATTTACTCGGCCTCTGCATTTGAAGTAATTCACAAATTTCAGTCACAGTCCTAAGAGAGAGAGAGATAAAAAAGCTGGAACTTTTATATTAAAACTGCATGCATTGAGCAATCATAAGATGTACAAAAAAAGAAAAAAAAAAGTATGTGGTTTAAGTATGTTTGTAAACTTTAATCCCAGTACTTTAGAAGTTTTGAAGGCTTTTCTGCCAAGAGCTAGTCTTATGAATTTGAATAGTACCATACATCATTGTGCCAAAGTATTACTGAGGGTAATGAAGTGTGAAGTGCAAGTGGAGCTGTGTTCTGTCATAAGAAGTAGGAGGAAGCTTTTCTCCTGCAGTGGGGGATTGTGGTTAGCCTTTCGGCAATCATGAACAAGTTCCACACACCTTCGACTGTGAGAGAAAGAAAGCAGGGTGAGAGAGAGACAGTAGCCAGAGTTAAAATGGGAGAGTAAGCTGTAAATTAATTAAAAGGCACCAGGATTTTACTAACCCAAACCTCCTCTGAAGAAGATGGATCTTAAGAAGACAAAAACATCTGGGCAACAAGCTTCCTGCTTTGAAGAACACAGAGTGGTTGTCTGGAAAAAGCGTGAAGGTACTCTAATTCAGAAAGCGTTTTAGCACATGCCATCGTGTTGGTTTTTGTTTGTTCTGCCATGATTCCCTGCTCTTTGAGATGATTAGTGTTCAGATCAGCTTATTGTAAAGTCTCTGATTGAGAATGTTCTTCTCAGAGTCATGAAAAATAAGGATTTGTTTTACCAGGGATAGTTGGTAGGGAAAGTATTCCCAATATACTTTTGATAGAAAGAAATTATTATTATTCAACATCAGAAGCTGAGAAGATCTGAGAAGACAAAAGAGGAACTGAATCACAAATCCTTCTAATCTCCAGATCCATTACATTGAGTGGGTTTTTCAAAGGGTTTGAATGCTTCAGTGAAATGCACCTACTTTGCGATCAAAACATCATTGAACTCATTGTGTTTACCTGAAGGAATTAGCAGATGGATGTTCTCATTCCCCTTTGATTAAACATTAGATCAGCAATGAGTCTTGCTATTTTCGTGACTGCCTTCCTTGGGTCTGTTTGACGTCAGAATTAGGTTTGTATGTTCAGTGTGAAACCTCTTTTCTGTACTCAAACAAAAGAACCTACATCCATTTGTATGAAAGCAATTTGCTTACCACTTACGTACAATGTGGATATTTTAGTGCAATGCATTTATTTTTGCTTGGTTTTCTCAGCAGAATCAGTGAGCAGCAACTATTGTTTGCATCTTAGCAATGACTCCTATTCAGTGCACAGAAATTCACAGCGACTGTGGAATTAGGCCTGGAAGAAATGCTTATTGTAAGGAAAAAGAAACAGAAAATATTAAAAAGGTAAATAAATTGGTTCAGATGTGGTGTCCTGTAGAAAGGAAAATCATGCAGATTCACCATGACTGAAGGTCTGGAAAAAGAGTGATGAGGCCTGGCAGTCATTCACGCTCCCCTCCTGATCCAAAGTGCATGGATGCTGTGATTTCTTTATGAAGTGAAGTCCAGGTATGTTCCAAGTATGAAGTCCCATACTTGGAATTTGTGCTCTGCATTTTAACCCATCCAACGTGCACACACACAGCAGTGAGAAGTGAACAATCACACACACACACACACACACACACACACACACACACACACACACACACACACCCGGAGCAGTGGGAAGCCATTGCTGCAGCGCCCGGGGAGCAGTGTTAGGGGAACGGTGCCTTGCTCAAGGGTCTCACCTCAGTCGTGGTATTGAAGGTGGAGAGAGTGCTGGTTATTCACTCCCCCCACCCACAATCCCTGCCGGACCTGGGACTCGAACCCGCAACCTTTGGGTTACAAGTCCAACTCCCTATCCATTAGGGTCT
Source organism: Enteromius radiatus (assembly GCA_032357445.1). Lineage (NCBI taxonomy): Eukaryota > Metazoa > Chordata > Actinopteri > Cypriniformes > Cyprinidae > Enteromius > Enteromius radiatus. Next base: position 6,820 of record JAUCMS010000525.1, on the reverse strand, counting down.
TGGTCTCCCAAATTCTGGAAAAAAAGGACATGGAGAACCTGGAAATGCATTTTTTTTTCATTATTATCACTGTCTTTAAGCCTTTCTAGCAAACTTTCTTTCTGGTCTGGACCCAGGGGATGCAAGCTACCTTAAGTGGTTCAGTCTGACATCTGACAGACATCTGGTAGCAGATATTCTGGGATGTAACTCTAGATTTAACCATAGTTGCCTATAGCTTCCCTACCTACGCCTTTCCTAAACCAGCAGCACCATTGTACAAAATACAGAAAATATGAGAGGTCTTCTGAAGAGAGGTGTGCTCAGCATTTTACAAGGCAATATTGACTTCAGGTGTCTTATCACATGCTGCCTCCATTCCAGTTGTCACCACTTGGATTGCCAGTTGTGACTGAATGAGATGAGGTGGTGCTGATGAATGGAGAACGCTTTCCATTTTTAGCACCTTCTCCTGAGACATTACCTTAGATACGATGGCAAACCTCACACTGGTACTCATGTTAATGACACAAATGTAAATCAGAGCTCATCCAAATATGAAAACCTGAGAAAAGGCAAACTGGGGCTCATACCTAGCAATTCAACTCAAGGTCTTCAAGCTAAACAGAGACAGACCAGTTACCCTGCTGAGATGCAGAATGTGTGGATGAGTCATTGTGTGGCTGATGCCCATGCTTTATTCCGGTATTATTATTTTCCACTGAGACCAATGGTATAAACTAATAAGGACTTTATTTCTAGCCCTCGTCAGTACATAGGCTGTTATAATTGTTCCTCACGGTGAGTCTCAATCTGTGCTTCACTGCAGGACTTTGTCCCTGTGGTATTACTAAGTGGCCGCCAAATGTTGCAAGTAAGGTCAAACACAGCACACCATGATCCTGATTTTAGTGTGTTGTCTGGTTTTAATTGGGATGTTGAGGCTATAGAGCTGTTTTGACCCATTAGCCATTTGATTCATGCCGTCTCCAGTGGGCACACATCCCAGCAGACTTCATAGTGGATATGGAGCAAGGTGCCACATAATCCATAATCCCCTCTTTCTAAGACCGGTTGCAGACTTTCTCTGTTGGTGTCAGTTCACCTTTTTTTATTTATTTTTTTTTATTCAGGGCTATTCATTTATATAGCACAGTAAGGAAAATCCGAAGAGAGACGTCTGTTAAATTTAATCACATTTTCTCTTGTGTGCTTAGTCATTCTCTTACAACTAAAGTACATTCACATATTCTGCTGTTGGCAAAACATCTAATGTCCCTTAAATACATTAAACGTAAATAGAGTTTGCTGATTATATATCATTAATTCACTTAACGCTTCTTGCTGAAGGCCTCATTGTTTTTTCTTGGCCAGAGAAGTTTTAACTCTAAGAGAACCATCCTTGTCACATAAGGGTATGGCACAAAATCTGGCACAAAATTTATTTTCCTGGTCTCATGGCATAAACGTACCTGAGTGCACTTTTTAGTGAGATACGAAATACATACCAACAAGTGCATATCACTCTAGTTTCCAAAAGAAATGAACACTAGAGGCAATAAAACTCAGACACCTTTTAAGTGTTTCAATTAATAAAGTGTAATTTTTGCACAATTAGTTGAACAATATCATGTTATGATTTCAAAACAATATTAATATTCTGGGAGATTAGATAACTGATGCTTTTGAACATTAACATCACCCATATCCAGCTTTGTATCTATAGCCAAGTTTCCATCCAGTTTTAACGCACTTTTGTTATCGACAAAGACAATTTGCGGAGAAAAAAAAAGTGGTCTCCAGCCTGTTTCCATCCAACTGGCCTTTTACTGATAAAATGGTGTGCGTGATGACATCTTCATTTAAAAAGATGAACTGTCGCTTAAGTTTAGGTGTATCGCAAAAAAAAACTGCCCTTAAGCTGTTTCCATACATAATTTCACCTGTTGCGCAAATCATATGTAAATAGTCTGTTATTAATCCATTTGAAAAAAAAAACAAAAATCAACCTTAGCCCATTAAATTAATAATACACATTATTAAATTATGGGGGCCTACATACAAATAACACGTTTAATGCGTTATCATGTTTTTGCACTTTGTTATAGACTATTTAGATACTCCAGCATCAAACCATAGGCTAATCAGGTGCAGTTGTTGTTTTTTTTGTTGTTTTCCTGATTACATTTTATTAGACCGTATTGGGAATAGGAATGTTAATTTAGGTTATTTTATTATTAACCAACAAGATTATGCTAAATTACAAGTAAATTAAATGTGAATTGATACGTGGCTGTGACCCATTAAAAATAGCTTAGTTTGTTTCCAGGGATTAATTTTATATACGAAGCAAGCAGCATAAACAGAACATGAGGATCACATCACATCACGCGCAGAGCTTGTGCGAACAGAGAAAAACATACGCTATAAAAGAAAAAAAAGGCCCATATGCCAAATATATATTTTTATAAATAAATAATAATTTAACAAAGCGAAAGAAAAAAAAAAGTAGAAGCCTATATGCAGATTTTCAGTTCATTCTTGTGATGCGCTCTTGAAAGCAGCATCCAGTTATTTACAGAAGCACGACCGTTTTTATTGTGAATGTACACAAATAAAATACATATTTTGAATAATTTCGAATAATGTCTTATTTTTGAGTATAATAAGCTGTTTCCACTTTTATAAGAGGAAAAAATGTAGTGATCTTGCCGGCGCCACGCACAGTAATGCATTAAACTACACAACTATATGCCAAAATTAAGCCTAATAAATTTTAACTTTTAAAGTGTTAAAAAGAAACATCAAATAAAGATATTTATGTTTGAGAGGTAACTCATCCTTTTACCATATATACAATTTTAGATGCAATAATATGAATATGATTTAATCGGCTTTTGAAGTAGGCTGCTGTGCTTTGACACGAGTAGCAGCACGAACACGGACGCTGCTGATAGGATAATTCTGTCATGTGACACTACATTTATTTGAGTTAAAGCCCTTTTTCTCAACAAAAGGTGTTTCCAAACAATTTTTTGCGACATTTAAAGTATCAATATAGAATTAATGCGCTGAAGTTAAACGGAATAATACTGTGTCGACATTTACAAAATGTTATCGATAATTAGCATTTCCATCAGCTATATCGCTAAATATTTTTTCCGCAAAAACGCCTTGGATGGAAACTTGGCTTATGTGTTTCCATAAACAGTAGGTTTGTTCGGTAGCTCACAGAGTATTGAGATGTACTTTAGAGGCAAGGAGCTCCGGTTCAAATCCCGTGTAACTACAGTTCAACAAAACAGTTCAAAACTGGGTAAAAGGAAGTTGAAATGGCAGAGTTGCATAAACAAATGCATTTTTATATCGTTTTTGCTTTTGTTAACACTGTCGGGTAGGTTTAGGGTTGGATTTGGTGTAAGGCATTTTTCCAACATGCTAGAGCATTAACTTTTAGCAACAGTCCATGGATATTTCAATTCTGAACCACCACAATACAACGTAATAAGCATATTCCAAGTATTGAACCTGTGTTTTAGCACCACCCAGTGGACATTTATATTTTAAACGGTCACAAAACGTGCAGTAAGGTACATAAAAATGGTATTGCAGAAAACGTGCACGGGGTACATATTTTTATATTTTTGAAGAAACCGGGTAGATTAATTGGTAATTGGTCACTTTTAAACACTTTAAAATGCATTGCCATCTTATCTCAGATTATATATGTATTTTTATATTTACAGAGATGGATCCAGGCCAAAGTAATGTTTATATACTGTATTATAACTTGTCTAAGCTACTCCTAATAGATTTCCTTAGGATAAACTGGTGGAATATAAAATAGAGTTTAAAAAGGCATAGACACAGTATATAATAGATAACTTGGTTATAAAAATACAAATGTTGAATCAGAGATATTGTTGAGATCTCTTCCGAAACTCTAAAGGGGATGTTAAATGATGTGTCTTTTTGCCACATTTACATTACATGGTTCAAGTGACCCAATTCAGTTTTTTTCTCCCTCCCATATGGCACAGATTGGATATGACCTATAAACGTGTAAGCAGGAAAAAAGCCCATGAATTATGAGGTTCCTAGTTCAGATTCAGGCCTCATTCATATGTGGAAATAAAACTGAATCACAATCAGATGAATCCGATACAAGCATCTGCATCTGTCATAGCAGACAGATAAAAGAGTTTCCTTTGTCAATGCGAGTTGTACGTCACTGAAAAAGAGAAGGTGGCGAATAAAGTCAGGCGGACACTAATTTGCTACAGATTGGAATTTGGCATCAAGACTTGCAGTGTAAACGTGGCCTTAGAGGAAAATCTAAAAAGCACAGGAATAACCCCACAGGTAATTTATTTGTTTTTGTTTGTGACCTCTTAGTGCCTATAATTCAAACTGTATGCTCAGGATACTAAAAGCTTTCACGCTGTGTTCGCTGACTTTTTTGGCAGGAAGAACACTAAGAGTGACATATGTGCCATTGGAATCAACGATTCATGTGGTGAAATTATTGAAAGGGTCACACATTTTCCTAGGAATGTGACATATCACACAGCAGGGGATTTTGACAAACGTTCAGAGGAACAGCCTGGGGGTGCACAGAGTATTAAACAAATGAAAGTGTGGTATGTGCCTGTGGTCTAGACTTCAGACTCTGTGCTGACAACTGCTCACTGTTCCTCTGAACTGACTGTGAGAGCACAAAAATAGCCGAAACTTGTCAGAAAGCCTGAGGGCTCGTGTAAAGTGCAAACACCTCTCTTACATTAGAAGCCTATTTACATTAGCTAAGTCTGTGTTGGTGTAATGCGTACTGCATAGCACTGTGTTCTGTCACTGTGTTCCTCATGGTTAGGTTTGATTCACAGTTTCACACACACACACACACACACACACTATAAGTCTTTGCACAATCTGAAATGCACTTCAAATTGAGCTGGAAATTAGGTGCTGGGTGTCTGGCCAGAGGTGAACTGGCCTCAACTAATCCTGGTTCAACTAAGCTTTTGTTTTCTCCATTCTCTCACGGATGGGGTTTTGGTTCCTTGCCGCTGTCGCTTTTGGCATGCTTATTTGGAGGCACCTAATTTCTAGTGATTATCATCATTTTGATTACAGAGTCCGTCTCCACATTTAATAAATAAATAGTCATTATACATTACCATCACTCTATTGCCCTATTTGATAATGTTCAGTGCTTTGCTACAATCTGTATTGTTGAAAGCGCTATAGAAATAAAAGTGATTGATTGATTGAAAGCCTTACTAATCACTCAACATAATGCTTATCGTAAGTTATACGCTAGTAAAATATATACATCATTCAACATTTGTAAAGTTACACACAAATCTTAACAGGTCTATATTTAAAAATAAAACTGTACTTGAAGATATGATAATAAACCAGTAAAAAAATCATAAAGTGTACTCAAAGGTGGGGTAAGTGTTCTCTTCAGTGCTGGAAAGCTGATCCAAGATGTACAGGGGTCCTACTTCTTGCCTTATATCGTAACAAGGTGTCTATGGAATGACCAAATACTATCAAACTTAATATAATACCTATTGTTCGTTGTATGTTACGTTTGCCCGACATCTACAGCAGGTCTCCATAGTAATTCATGTTAAAACAGGGAAAAAAAGATTGACTGAACATTCCAATAGTTCTTTTATAACAGGTCCTTTTCTTCAACTAAATGTGACACCATAAAGTGATGAAACTATGGTGTCATGTGCTTTTTAAAAGCATATACATAGGTTTCATGCTATATTTTTGACTCAGAAAGTAAATATATGTGTATATACCCAGTAGCCACAGCTGTGTCCCATCTGCCTTATACTTTACCCAAAAATGAAAACTGTCAAATCTGTATGAATTTCTTTGTTCTGCCAAACACCAAACAGAAAGTAAGGTATTTTTCAAGAAAGATTGCAACCAGGCTCTTTTGGGGCACCTTTAACTTCCACAGCATTTTTTTTTTCGTACTATGGAAGTCAGTGGTGACCTAAAACATCTTGGTTACAGATTTTTTCAAAATATCTTCCTTTGTGTTCTACGGAAAAAAGAAATTCATACAGGTTTATAACTATTTAAGGGTGAGTAGATGATGACAGAATTTTCCTTTTTTGGGTCAAATATTCCTTTAACCACAAATAATCAGACAGGAGAGTAGATAACCTTTGGTGGATTTAAACTTAAACTTAAAATTGTGTGTTTCGTGATTGAAATAAAATTCTTTCTGATGTTCATTCATTTTCATTCTGTGCTTTATGTAAATATGAAAAGACAATCAGTTCACTTGTTTGGATCTGTCACAACACATTAAATAGCCACAAAACAGTATTTAGAGTTTAAATTTCTTTAAAAATGACCATTTAAATGCTAAGAGTCCTAACACCTTGTTTCATAGCAGAAGCAACAGGCAACAGTAACTAATGGAACAGGTTTTTGCGAATGGCCAATTCTGTCTACACTGGATTCTATTCATGACGTACACGAATTTTAAATGATTTTCAAAGGTCACTTCTTCATGTCCAGACTTTAGCTGTTTTGCATCGTGGCACAACACAAAAACTTTCGTCTTTTGTTCCGCAGACGTTTTCATTTTTTTTTTTTTTTTTTTAACTTTATCATTCTGTCATTTCTCGAATCCTTGCTGAAAAAACAGCATGTGTTGGTTAGGTATATTTTGATTTTGGTTAAAGCTAGTCCTTTGCCAGCATGTAACCAGCATAAACCATTGAACATACCTAACCGGAAAATGCTGTTTTATTCAGCAGGGATCCGTCCTATTCACTGATAGCTCACACCCCTGCATCATGAGTAAACA
>JAUCMS010000524.1:0-11571 GCA_032357445.1 Enteromius radiatus | reverse complement strand
TTGGATGCGATTAATCGCGATTAATCGTTTGACAGCTCTAATATATATATATATATATATATATATATATATATATAAACAATGAAATATGATCACTTATTCTTTTACATATTTTAATAAGTACAGGTCAAAGTATGTATTGTTTCCTTTTTTCATTAATATATCTGTTGTGTCAGTCACGTTTACTCACTGCCTCCAAAACTTTTGTCTGTCATAAAAAAAGAACAAGAATGGATCAGGTTTAATTTCCTGTGATTTTGCATCTATATCAAGCATTTGATGTTAAAACATAAATTAATTAATTAATTAATTAGAATTAAAATTTCTGTCTCAGTTGTACAAAGACCTTTTACACTGAATAACAATGCAAATCTTTTCAAACACATTTTGTTTTTACAGACGTTATTTGAAACACTAAAGTAGACACTACCCAAAAAGTCACTGCTGTGGTAAACTGGCCGAAACCTCAGACTCTCAAGGAGCTTCAACGATTCCTCGAGTTCGCCAGCTTTTACAGGAGGTTCATCTGATACTTCAGCAAGGTGGCAGCGCCTCTCACCTCCATGACTTGTAAAGGCACAAGACGTTTACCCTGGACTCAAGAAAGTGAAGCCGCCTTTCATGAACTAAAAGATTGTTTCACCACAGCACCCATTTTCCTCACCCAGACCCAGAGAGACAGTTTGTGGTCGAAGTTAATGCATCCAGCACAGGGCTTGGAGCAATTCTATCACAGAGACAAGGAAATCTAAACTCTTCCCTTGTGCTTTCTATTCTCGTAAACTCATGCAGGCAGAACGTAATTACGACGTGGGCGACTTCTTGCCCTCAAGGCAGCGTTGGAGGAGTGGAGGCATTGGCTGGAGGGGTCCAAAGAACCATTCCTTGTACTTACTGATCATCGAAACCTGGAGTATCTACGAACTGCCAAAATGCTTAATGCCTGCCAGGCTAGATGGTCACACTTGTTCTCCCGGTTTGACTTCCAGATCACTTACCGGCCGGGATCCAAGAACAACAAGGCAGACGCCCTATCACGTCAGTATGACCAGACCGACCAAAGCCTCACACCTGAATCCATCTTACCCCCTACTGTCATCATCGCTCCTGTACAATGGGACATCATCAGGGAAATCACTGATGCTCAAGCCGAAGACCCCATGCCTCCAGAGTGTCCACCAGAGAGAACTTATGTACCAGCCAGCCTTCGAGACCGTCTCCTCCATCTCATCCATGATTCACCCAATGCTGGTCACCCTGGGATCCTTGCCACCATAGAACTCACTTCTACCAAATTCTGGTGGCCCGAATTGTCATCAGACGTTGCCAAGTTTGTCAAGGCCTGTGCCCCGTGTCAAGTATCCAAATCCTCCAGACAATCCCAGGCAGGCCTACTCCAACCTCTGCCCATTCCTCACCGTCCATGGTCCCATATTGCCATTGACTTTGTCACTGACCTGCCTCCATCCAATCAACACACCACTATACTTACCGTCATTGATAGATTCTCCAAGGCCTGTTGTCTCATACCCTTACGCAAAATCCCCACGGCCTGGGAGACAGCCCAAATCATGATGGAACAGGTGTTCAGACATTATGGCTTTCCCGACGACATTGTCTCCGACCGGGGGCCCCAGTTCACTTCCAGAGTCTGGAGAGCTTTTTGCACCCAACTGAACATCAATGTGAGCCTCACTTCAGGTTATTACCTGGAATCTAATGGACAGGCAGAACGCATTAATCAAGAGCTCATTCGTTACCTGCGCACCTACTGTCACAGTAATCAAGAGGATTGGAGCCAATTCCTCATCGGGGCCGAATACGCCCAGAATTCCCTCAGAAAACCTGCCACCAACCTTACCCCATTCCAGTGCATCCTGGGTTTCCAACCTCCTCTGTTTCCGTGGTCAGGACAGCCTTCAGATCTCCCCACCGTAGACACCTGGCTTAAACGCAGCGAGCAAACGTGGGAGGCTGCACACACTAACCTTCAGAGAGCCACACAGAGAGTCACCGCTCAGGCAACCGCAGGCAACGTCCTAATCCTCCCTATGAGCCAGGCCAATGGGTATGGCTCTCCACCTGAGATCTCCATCTACGCCTTCCCTGCAGAAAACTCAATCGCAGGTATGTGGGTCCATTCAGAATACCAAGGCAAATGACTCCTGTGTCATACCGTTTAGACTTACCCAATGAATACAGAATCTCACCCACATTCCATGTCTCCTTGCTCAAGCCCGCTGCTGAACCCACCGGAGAAGGGGACCAGGACGAGGTCGCGGCTCCAGACATCCCCACCCTGATGACGGACCAGGACAACATCTATCAGGTCCGTGAGATCCTGGACTCCCAGCGCCGAGGTGGTATCCTCCAATACCTGGTGGACTGGGAGGGTTACGGACCCAAGGAAAGGTTGTGGGTTCTCAGCAAGGACTTCCTGGACCCTACTCTCACTGAGACCTTCCACCGTGACAACCCGAGCAAACCGGCTCCCAGACCCCGTAGAGTACCCCGGCGCCGCCAGATCTCTCGCTTCAGGAGCCGCTTGCAGGGAGGGGGCTCTGTCACCAGCCGCACCTCTGTGGCCCTCTCTGGTAACCAGCAGCGGGAACCTTCACTGGAGTTCCACACGGACTCTTTTCACGGACACACATACCTGGGTGATTACACCTGCAGGTGTCAATCATTATCCGCCTTTATAAGCCATGGACTCACACCAGGTCTTCGCGAAGTCTTATTCACCACTGGTAATATTTCTGAGCACTATTCTTGTTTGTCTCTCTGGTTTTTGATTTGGACTGTTTCATTGGACTATCGATCTCTGCTGCCTGCCCTGACCATTTCGCCTGTCTCTGGATTATTGAACTCTGCTGCCTGCCTTGATCTGTACTGCCTGTTATATGACCACGATATCTGCCTTATCTCTGCCATTGCTGTTTCTCTGTGTACCGAACTCTGCCTGTCTGACTACTCTACATTAAAGCTTGCAAATGGATCCTGACGTTCCGAGTGATTCCTCACACCTTCTGTACAAGATTACCTCTCTGTGGATTATTAAAACACTGTTTATTGTGAACTTTCATCTTTAAGCATTCCTTCCCACACCACAGCGTGACACTAACAAGGTAAAAATGCTTTTACTATTATGACTAGTTATCAATAATGACATGTGGAGATGGATGCCTGTAAATCAGAAAACTCATCCCATCATACAAAATACTCAGAGACACTTCTGTAACAAAGAGGAAGGAAAGGGTGTGGAGAGGTTCAGTTTTGCGGTCTGTTTTTTTTTTTTTTTTTCTTTTTTTGTATGCACCAAAAAGATCAGAGCTAGAATGGAATGAGGACATGCCTCTGATGTAAACTGACTTCCTGTTCATGTTAAAAAGACTTATTCTGGATTCTTTTTCTATATAAATACTGTATATTCTAAATTTAAAATGATAAGTATTAATAAATCACATTTATAAGTGAAGTTATGACTAGCTGTCGCATCAGGGCTATTGTAGGACTAACAAGATGTGAATACTATGCAAGTTGTAGTTGACCTTTTGTTTTTAGGACCCTTGATCCCAGATACTCCCTCTTGGAGAATCATTCCTGTAAACTCCTAAATCAGGGCAATGACATTTAGTAAAATAGCCTTACAAAATGTTACATTATGAGAGCCTGTTTAAAAAAATAATAAAATAAAAAACTCAAAAAGGGCTGTGAATGGCCTATCTGGCCTTCCTCAATCAGATGAGTAATTTTGGTGCATGGCAGAATAGCTGGAAAGGGGTTCAAGACTAAATCATTCCAGGGATGAACTTTCTACATAAAAACAAAAATTAAGAATAGATGACGGCAGAAATGCGTTAAAGATAATTCAGAAGCAAGAACAGTGGAAGTACAGGTGAGAAGGAGCTGAAAATGAAGAGAGGTTCAAGAGAGAATCAACAAAAACACATTTCTGACTCGAGAGGAAGAACGCATGCTGAAAACACAGAGCCTGTAAAAACGTTCAAATCATTTCTAGCTGTAACACTCGCGGTCTGTGCTGAACTGAATTTGAACCCATGACTTAACACAGTTGACAAACAGTGTATGAGGATAGCTTTCAGTGTGACAATCACACAAATGTGTTACTTACCATGTTGAACCGTTTAGCATGCTAGCATAACGTACGGTTAACCTCAAAGCTAAAAGGTCTAAAGAATAGCGACTGCTGAAACAAAAAAAGCAGCATATGCTGGTTCACTAGGTTTTGAAGCTGGGATGCTGGTTTATGCTGGTCACGTGCTGGCAAAGAACCAACTTAAACCAGCATAAGTGTGTCGTATTATTCATCTGATCTTACGGCTGTTTGAGGAAAAAACTAAGTAATGCTATTATTATTACTTGTAAGTGGTATTTGTCAGCTTTAAGTAAAGTAAAATAAGTAAAATGGCAAGATATGAGACTCATAATGCATTGCAACTATTTACTGGAATTTAAATTTTGGATTTATCGTGTTCATTGTGTTATACATTATAACACTCTTAAAAGCTATAACCACAAATAAGTAAATAAAACCCATTAAAACTTTTGTATGAATATTCATGAGTAGATACAACATATTATAAAGTTGTTTAAAATGCATTAATTATAATGCCTTAGGAATACGCTTATAATGTATTATATTTAAAGCAAGTGTTACCATATTTGTTTTTATTTCGTTTTCTGGCTGCACAGACACTTCATCAGCAAGCTAATTGATCTGTGAGCTTTTTTAGACACAGAGATAGAAAACAATAAATCTTGGACTAGTGGCAGCAGTGAGATTTTCTTCCAATTATTATTTTATTATGGAGTCTGATGAAACAATAACAGTATCAATTCACTTCCAACAATAATGTCTTCTCAAACCGGACCGTTTCAGGACCGTTTTTATGGCAGAAACATTTAAAGCAGCGGGCCGTGAATGGGCAGTTTGAGGCGGCAGCTGAAGTAAATGTTTGGGATGAGTTGTTAAAACTAAAGTTCATGTCCTTGCTGTTATCAGGCAAGGCAAAATAAACAGTGGGCTGACTCCAAATGATAAAGCAAATAATCAGTCTAAAAGCTGCTAAGACCACATGTCTGGATCCATGAGATTGTGATGAATGGAACCATATAAACTTTACATTACGAAGGCGTTCACCTGTTGAAACAGCTAAAGAGTACGGTAACATTATGAAATAAATATTTTATAATGACACAATTATTGGCACCCCTATAAAATTCTTACGGCTAAAATATCTCAAAGAGAAGACACACGACATCATCAATTAATCAACATTTCTTTATATAGCACATTTAAAACAACACCAGTTGAACAAAGTGTTTTACATACCGAAACAAAAATACAGTAAAACAGACAATACACAGCAATATCCATCACTGCTCAATGTCCCAAAAGCTAGGGGCAACTGAAGGTCACACAATAAATATGTGTTTAAAACAGTCTAATAAGTCACAGGATCTAATGTACAATGAAAGACAACGAGGCTACCACGGATCTATGATGATCTTAGAGGTCTAGTAGCACAGTACTGTCACTGACATGAAATATACTCTGGAGCAGGGCCATGTAGGCCTTTAAAAATCATTATAAAAATGGTGTATTGTACTCTGTAATCAACAGGAAGCCAGCACCGGAGAAATGCTCAGCCCCTTCCTTGTAACAGTCTAGCTGCAGCATTTTATATTAGCAGCAGCCATGAGAGCACATTATTACAACAACCCTATATATAACAAGTTGCAATTATCCAATCTGGATGAAATAAAAGCATGAGTCAAAATGCATTTATGTCTATCCAGTACCAACAGATTAAAAAATCAATAAGTGACTTATAACGGGCCACGTCTGAATCTAACCAATGTGTTGCCGCTGATAATCCGCCATCTATGGCCTGTCTTCATAGAAATTCATCTTTTGTTTTGGGGTTTTTTCAACTGTTTTCCTAGGTTTCATGCTATATTATTGGCTCTGAAAAATAAATACGCATATACTCAGAAGCTATAGCTATATCCCTTCTAGCCTTAACCACGTATCTGACAGAAGAGTAGATTAAATTCAGTGTATTTAAACTTATTTATGATTGAAATAAAATACTTACTAATGTACATTCACTTTAATTTCATGCTTTAAGCGCATATGAAAAGATGATCGGTTCAAATGCTTGAACTGGGGCGATAAAGTGATCTGTCACAACTTATTAAAGAGCCACAAAAATATATTTATTGCTTTAATGTCTTTAAAAATGACACCGTACAAGATGAGAGGTTTATATCAGAAGTAACCTGCTCTGTCTTCTCTGTTTGGATGTTACCAGGTTCCTCTTTGTTCTTTGGTGTATTTTTGACTGCATGAGAATGTGTTTGTAGTGTGAGAGTGGGTTTGTTTGTCAGTCATGGAAACTGAAATTAAAGAGGGCGGGTCTTTATAAAAAGTCAGTTACAGACCAACACAGTCTCACAAGCAATTCGTACATATTTGTACGAGGTGTCAAATTTGTGCCAATTCGTACTAATTCGTACGATTTGTCTAAAACCACGTGATGGGTAGGTTTAGGGGCGGGGTTACGTTTAGGTCATTCGTACAAATTCATACAAATTGGCATCTCGTAAAATATGTACGATTTAGAGTAAATCGTATGAATTCATACGAGTGAGGTCGTACAAATTCGCCACCTCGTAAAATATGTACGAATTGCCGTGAGATCAGGCTGTTACAGACATATCTGTTGATTTCTTGAACAACTACTGCATTCAAGTTAGTCAGATTTCACACACAGCATTAAGTTAGAGAAGCACCACAAAGTATGTGCATCCTTTCCTGCATGTTCAGAAATTTTATCAAACATATCTTAATCCACCGTCGCGTCAAACCGTGGCATTTCATTTAATAACTCCTGAGTGAAGGAATCGTTTAAACGAATGATTCAACGACTCACTATAAAGACATTCACTTGTCACATATTAGCAAACAATGATGCATCTTCATCTTGGTCACATCATAATGACAAATTAAATAACACAAAGAAATAGTCTCAAAATCGTTAGATTTATTTAATATTAATAAGTCATAATATACAGGTTTAGGGCTTCTTTACAACATCTCATCTTCTGTGAGCCATGTTTGTGACTTTACTGTGATCCACTGGGATGTCCCTCTCTACACATAAAGTTCAATAAATATATTGAATTCAAATATATATACATATATACACATCATGCATAAAGAAAAGACTGTACTTAGATATTTACAGTTGCAAGGCTTTGTTCAGCTGCTGAGCAGGGTTGCCAGGTATTCACAAAATCCATCAAATCGCAGCTCAAAACTAGCCCAATCACGTTTTGAGGCGTCCCCCATTAAAGGTTGCGTTCCAGTGGGGTGAAAAAGGGACCTGCTTCCCCTGGAAAATTATCATTCAAGGGGAAAAATATCACATTATTAAGGTCTCTTCAACTCTCAGATATGAAAAACATCCCACTTCTGTGGTGCTTCAGTTCATTCAGGCCAGGTCTTACTGTTTAATGACAGTTTGAGCTGATTCAACAATATTTTAGTCACAAGCTCTATTTAATGTGTAATCGGCTAAATATCTGTAGATAGAAAATAAATAGAGAGACAGTGATTAATAGCACTGATTGATTGAAGGAAAAAAAAACACCACCAAAAAAGGGCACTTCAGAGTGTAAGCGGAAAAGGGTTGAGCTCTACCTGTGCACATGCCTACTCCAAAGAGTAAGGACAATTTAAAGTCACATCACATGACCCCTTTAACCTTGATTAAATTGATGATGAACCCTGGTTGTTATGTCCCTTGTGAATTAGATGTTATTTTTGTCTGGGAATATTCTTCAGTGCAAAAAAAGGAAAACACAGCAAGACTTTTATTTTAAGTGCAATAAAGTGAAGTAAAGCAATCAAATAATGAAAATGTACAATATTTAGAACTCAGCAGGAGGAAACGAAGACTATATATATATATAGCATAAGAAATGTAGGTCACAAGCTGCCTACCTGACTGACAACAACTCCAACCAGTACACATTTGAGATGAAGAAGAAGTTTCACACAAGCAGTATATGGTTTCTCGTGTGTATCGAGGACAGGAACTGCACCACAAACACTTGGAGTTCACACGTTAAAAACACAAAACGACAAGAACAAACACTGAGCTGAGAGTGCTGCAAAACAGCAAAGCAACATCAATCAGTAACAAGCAACAGAAACCCGCCCTCACAGAGCCCAGACTTTTCTACACTAGAGCATCTGTGAAACTACATGATGAACAGCGATTGGCGACATCAGTGTCTTGGTCAGACTGACAGGCAGATCTTCCAATCAGATTTCCCATCTGTATGACAAAAACAGAACACAACTACACATATGCAATAACATATGCACAAACGATGAACTTTATCACCACACATATCTAGCTTCATAGCTGTGTGTTTTGTAGCTAATTCTTTTAAACTCGCAATAAAGCGACGAACGGTCTTTCCAAAAATGACGCAAGTTTATAGTTAGAATACATTGCAATCACTCCACAAGAGATGGCAACACCTTACTCCCCCGCATTATGAGCTTTCTTCGCGAGCTTATTTAACCCTTTACATCGCAGTTCACGGCGCTTGATGGACGCGTTTTTTTACGCAGACATTCAGAAGACGGGATTCGCTTTAAAACTGCTACATTAATTGGTTTAATTACAGATGAGTGATAATTCAACTATATATGAGGCTAGAATTGGATGATCGCATTGCATAGCAGATAAAAGCCGGATGCAATCGCCTGCTCTGATCTAGCTAGCGCCCTTCTGTTTTTTTTTTAGAAAACAATACACTCCTGCATATTTTTTAATGCATGTATTTTTATTATTATTATAATTATTTTCTAGTGACTGAATTCTAATATATGATAATGCACTGAACACATTTTTTCTCAAATATACAACATTGTAAAAACACTTTACAATGATAACATTTTCTACACAGTAAACCTACAAAATCATGGACTTTATTTTTCATAAGATACAGGAATTGCACTTTAAACATAAATACATTTATCTGCAGTTACCTTTTACATTTAACCATCAACTTTACATGAAGATAATCTTTAAAAACACTAAGAATACAAGACAATATAGAATAGCAATCAGGCCGGTTAATAACAGACAGGTTACATTTGAATAAAATCATAGTTTAATAATCTGATTGGAAAATAGGGATCTTCAAATTTAGCTAATTCAGAGGGTGAATTCAGGCGAACTGGGACATGGAGTAGGGCATTTATTCACTTTTGCAGAATAATCACAGAGAAAAGGTAGTATTGTTTTTTAAGACACTTAATCTCCCACTCGTAACTCTTTAGCCTACATTTGGTAAAGTCATGCATGACAGAGCTGGAGCCCTTTGCTTTGTCTTCTATAGTACATTTCCTTTCTGCGTTTCCTATTTTACATCATTGAAGTCGTTAACGACTTGTTGCTCAACCCAGTTCACACGAGGAGAGCACTGAAGCTGCATTTATCAACTGCGTCAAATATATAAACATAGCAGGGCACAATAAGAAGAAAATGGAAAGTTATAATGGCAGATAAAACGGTTTGTAAACTCGAGCAGGATATTTTCAGACCAGTCATGCTGAAAAGCGTCACGGATTATGAGCGTTGTTTTTTTGATGCATGCTTCTCACTTCTGTCGGCATGTTTTCTAGAGGTAGGTAGCTACTAAATCTTTTTTTTTTTTTCTTCTTCTTCCTCTTCTTTTTTTACGTTTTGTCTGACGTCTCCTTTTTAGCCTAAATGTCCTGTTGTGTGCTGTATAATCTATAAAATTACTTACTTTCAGTTTTGTTTTCATCCTTTTTAGTTTATTTGCTTAAAACCAATACTTGCATTAATAATCAATTCGCCTACATAATGATATGAATAATAATAATACTAATTGGCGGCAGTAACTTTATATATGTTTCTTATAAAAAGCGCTCAGATCTGCGGAAGCGCGCGGACCGTTAAGCGCGTTCGTTCACGTGGAACATGACGCAGCTGGCTATATTCTTTTTTAAAAGCTCTGCTCATGTGCATTTATTGTACAATATGTCATCTGTGAGGATTTACCTTAGGGTTTAGTTTAGTTGAACTGGGCGAAAGTTGGTGACGTTTTTTTTTTTCTGGGACAATTTTATTGTATTTATTTATTTAGGCTCCACTTTTACTTTTTGCTATCATGTTTTACAAAAGGTTTAGCTATAAGGTTGGCCTAATTTATGATATAATCTGAGAAATTTGGTTTACTCAGTAACAACACTGCTGCAAAACATTAGATACCATCAGAAAAAGTGGTTTTACTGCTTTTTTATAAACAATGAATTACAAAAGGTGTGTTACATATGGAGGATTAGGGTGCCACTTCAATCAATTTATTGATTTAATAATCCAAACATAAAAAAACAAAGTTATTTTCAGTTTTTAAATTGACAAATTTATGTATTTATGTAATCCCAAACAAATTTACATGTTCCAAAAAAGTATTAGCCAGCAAATCTGTTTCCAACACTGCAATAAATCATTATATTTGAATGTTTTCTAAAGGATTGACTGAAAACTGGAGTAACAGCTGATGAAAATTCAGATTTGCATCTGAACATAATGAAACAAATGCACATTTACTGATCTTCTTCCGTCTTTTGTTAATTGTTAATTGTGTCTAACCAAAGGCCTGTGGAAAAGCAGGCGGGACGTTTGGAATAAACGGAAGCATTTTTAACTTAACTTAACATTAAGATGAAGTAAGGAGCGTCACCTACTGTAACGAAGTAAAAGTACAGTTTTTTCACTAAACATTTACTTGAGTAAAAGTACCCATCTTTAAATATACTCTAAAAGTAGGCCTATTAGTTACCCAAAACATTTACTCAAGTAAATGTAAGTCGTTACTACCCACCTCTGGGTGTGAGTGGGTGGGTGTGGGTGTACTATTTGTGAGATTATATTGAATTATATTGACTTATAAGATCATGACAACAAACTGATTAGCACTGACTAGTGAAAGGGCTTATAAATCAACCAAACTATGTTTTCATCTATATTAAGTGTTCTGCGCATGTTTGTGTGATGGGTAAGATACCAAAGCAAACTTGCGTGTGTGTGTGTGTGTGTGTTTAGAGATACTACACACACGCAACAGTTTCAGCTTCCTCTTAGTTGTGAACAAGTGTGGTATAAAGTTAGTTTTAGGTTTGATATTTTGCAGATATTCACTTTTTCGCTTGACACTGTTCTAAACATATCACTACCTCAATCAGTTTTAACAGCACGTAGCCTTTTTTTGTCATTGGCATCGTTATTTTAATATAGTCACGAACTAAACTGGGCTGGTCTAAGGCATTACAGTTTTTCTCAGTCGCTTTGGTGCATTTCTCACAACAGTTCTTACATTTGCACAACAGTTCATGCATTTCTCAAAACTATTAGTCATGTGTGCAGTTTCTCATTCTTTCCAACAATTGCAAATGCTTTTGGACATGCATCAAATTTCATACAACTCTCTGCTGTTTTA
>JAUCMS010000523.1:0-11579 GCA_032357445.1 Enteromius radiatus | reverse complement strand
TTCCAGTTTAATTTTAACACATGTTAGATTGTGCAAGGACTTATAGTGTATGTGTGTGCATCTGGATCCGGTGATCTAGAGCTCATCTGATAATGGTGTCTGCTGGTGTGTGATGGACTCTGTTGGTGCCCGAAGCACTACAAAAGAGACATTTTATCATGGTTTTACTGGAAAAGGTTAATGGTTCATAATGGTATTTTAATGGAAACCATTAGAATTTCTGTGATGGTTTCTACTGGCCTTATATTGTTGTTTGTTGTTGTGTTTTACTTTTTTCAACTTGCTGTAATATTGTACCATTTACATTTAATTATTAAAATCTATTTTTGTTTAATTATTTTAAGTAGGGTAGCAAGAATCGTCCAATATGGGCTTTAAATGAAACATTTTACCCTCATTTTGTACTGTGCTATCTAATTACCTTGATCACAGCGAGACATCATTCATCTGATCATTGGCTCATGCTTGAAGCAAAACTTTGTCTGAAAGGTGATTAGATTAAATGCAGCGATCCCAAACAGTCAATCAGTGAAACCACATTCATACAGAATGTGTTTTTACAACTCTTGCTTACATCTATTGTTAAAGCTTAAAATAAAATGTTTGGGTTAACACAGCATCTTTCTGGTGGAAATTGTAGCGAATGAGTACAAAGACACCGAATACAGTTATTTTAAATTGAAATAATATTTCACAATATTACAGTTTTTTTCTGGATTTTTAATCTAATAAATGCAGCCTTGATGAGCAGAAGAAACATCTTAAAAAACATTTAATTATCTTTTTGAATGGTGTGTGTGTGTATATATATATATATATATATATATAAAAGTTTATTTGTAGTTATTTTTAAAGCTTCAAAGTACAGTCAAAAAATGGTTTATTTAATTCTAACAAACAAGTGCTTGTTAAAAACTAGTTTGTTTATTGACAAGTATCAAATAGCATTTATGGGTATAAAATGTAATAATGCATATTTAATATTTTAAGTAATTTATAACTTATAAAGATATTTATCTTGCCGTCTCAAATGTAATAACTATAAATGATCTTATTAGACAAACTACATTTGCAAAATGAGAATAATTACATACTGTATTTTGTAAGTTAGTTAGTTCAATGAATGAAGAATGTGTTCCTTGATTTCAGTAAATCATTGCTATGTTGTACTAATTTGTAATTAAAACGAGGGAACGAATTAGCACAGTGTGGTTAGGATTAAACTAAAATGAAGAGATGAATTAATAAGTTGTGGGAACTAATTATTATTGTTACGTGCGTAACACTTTATGACCAGATGATATGAAAAGATCTATTATCCCGTTATTAGACTGGTTTTGCGCTCAGCTGCCAGAGAAAATAAAACCACTGCTTCCTCTTAGTTATTGCGTGCAATATAATACAAAGGATTGATTTCTTGTAAAGAAGAGTGTAATGAAAGGAAACCTGGGAAAGCAAGGGTGTGTCTGATTTGATGATGATGATGTTGTTGTTGTAGGACGAGGCTTCCCCGCCGTCTCTGACCGATCTGTGCGTGGCTCTGGTGAGCTCCAGGCTGGAGCTCTTCTGTGAGATGCATGATGACGGCTCGCTCTCCTTCCGTGAGCCACTGGTCTTCCCGCAGGAGCTGGCCGACCAACTGCTCTGCAAGATGGCCACTGAGGGTGAGTACAAGGCGTCCTGCGTTTCGAGGAAGGCTGCACAAACCAAGGATGACATTCCTGCACACGGAACAGTGATTGTGTATTAAAGGGATACTCCATCTAAAAATAAGACTGTCACTCCAAACTATAACCTCCTTCTGTGGAACACAATACAATTTGACAGAAATGATATTAATCTAGGTTAACATTAGTTCACTACTTTAGTTAACATGAACGAATAAACAATAGTTTATTAATCTCCGTTAATATTAATATCAACATTTACTAATGCATTATTAAAATCAACAGTTGTGCTTGTTAACAGTTAATGCACTCTGAATGAACTTGAACTAACAGCTGTATTCTCATGAACTCACATTAGAAATGATTAATAAATACTGTAACGTGTTGTTTACATTAAACAAATAACCTATAATCCCTGATGTTTATTTACACAATATCCACAAGACTGAAGTTACATAATTCTGTGTAATGATTCTGTTACAATAATTTATTTTATATTATAGGTGTGTGTGTGTGTGTGTATATATATATATGTAACTATTTTGTTTTAAATACTTTTAAAGTACTATATACATGACTAAAACAGTATTATTTATAATGTTATTTATTCATATTGAATTGGCTTTTATATATTTTCCAGCCCATTTTTTCTTATTATTTTTGAACCTATAAAACTTAACATTTTATTTCAGTTTTAGTAAGTTGACTTTCTTAGAAAAACGTCAAATTAAAAATGTTAGTGAAATATTTAATAGACTGTAATTATTTCAGGTTATCTAATATTTATATTTGTATCAGCTCTTAATTAAATGTATACACACACACACACTTTTGTTTGTTTTTTTTAATTTTAGCTTTAGTTCACAAATAATATTTATTTGCAAACTCTTAATTTTGATCATTTTTGATGTTTTTTTTTTTTTTTTTTTTTTTTTACAATTGTTTGAATGTTTTTGGCCTTTTTATGGCTATTGGATGGAGCAGTACAGAGCTGGAACTCGGACGAGATGAATGAATCTATATTCTCTTACAGGCCTGTTGAATGACAGCACGGTGGGAATCTTCCGAAGCTGCCAGCAGTTCCGCTTACGTCACGCCTGCATCCGCACCGCGAGGATCTCCGCCGAGGCCTTCCACCGGGCCCTCTGCCCGCACCGCCTCGTGGAGCTGGACGCTTCACGGGTCAACGCCGACCTCACCATCGCCGACATCCTTCGAGGTTTATCCTCCAATAAAAGGCTGCAGGAGAGTCTGCAGCGGCTGGTCCTGAACGGTCTGACCATGTCTTCTCTGGAGGAGCCCAGCCATCGCTGCTTCAGTGCCATGCAGGGTCTGCGCGCGCTCAGCGTGTCCGGCGTGGACTTCTACGACTCGGGCTTGGTGGACGTGTGCGCGCTGCCTCGCCTGGAGAGTCTGGATATCTCCAACACGTCTGTGACCAACCTGATCCCGCTCCTGGGCTTGAAGAGCAGGCTGCGCTATCTCACCATGCACCAGCTCAAGAGGCTGGAGATGACCACCGCTCAGCTGCTGGCTGTTCTCAGTCAGGTCAGCTCTCCATGCATTTCAATGCTGAGGTCATTTAAGACATAAAGGCATATATAATGTAATGTCTCTATAAATGTCATGTTAGGTTAGTCAATTCAATTATTGTTATTTTATTATTATAAATATCATGAATTTATTAATTTATTTTTATTATTAAGGATTATGTTTTTTGTACAAACTTGAATTACATTTAAAATAAACCTGAAAACGAACAAATGAATGCTACTTCTAAATAGTTTTATTTTAATATAATTAATATAATATATTACTGAGTCAAACACTATTTTTCCTACTGAAGTGAGGCTAGTGTTAAGCATTAGGAAAAAACAACAACCTGAAATAAATTTTTTCAAAATTGTTTTAATATTTTGTTATTAGTATATAAATGTAAAACTAATAATTAAAATTTCATATTTGTTGTATAACTGTAAAATAACAATATTAATGTCTTAATATTCAGTGATTAAACATTCAAACTTTTCATTATTTCTTAATTAAATGTTATTATTCATTTTAATAAGCATTAAAGCAGATAGATATCAGGACGGTTGTATAACCCTGAAATTTTGTAATACCCCTGAAAGAAAATATTTTAACAATGAAATTGAAAATATCAAGTCATTATAGGTGATAACTGCATTTAAAATTTGTTTTAGAGTAAATAGCACCAAACTGATTTTTTGACTTGCCCAAGTTCATGGTTATGCTTTTGCGTGATGATATGTAACTGTATGCACTTCATTTTTGTGTTTGTCCAGCTGGAGGGTCTACAGCACCTTGATATCTCGGACGATAAGCAGTTCACGTCTGACGTGGCGCGGCAGTTGCTGGAGACTCCTGGCATCCTGCCCCAGCTGGTGTCTCTGGATGTGTCTGGCCGGAAGCAGGTGACCGATGCAGCAGTCAGGGCTTTCGTGGAGGCCAGACCGGGCATGACCTTCGTTGGTCTGCTGGCCACCGACGCCGGATTCTCTGACTTC
Organism: Enteromius radiatus; assembly: GCA_032357445.1. NCBI lineage: Eukaryota > Metazoa > Chordata > Actinopteri > Cypriniformes > Cyprinidae > Enteromius > Enteromius radiatus. The sequence continues at coordinate 7,384 of JAUCMS010000523.1, read as the reverse complement.
CTGTCTGGAGAGGGCAGCTTAAAGGTAGCTGCTCAGACACAACAGCAGGATCTTTCGCAGAAAACATCCCGTGTTTAGTAGCTGTAAGATCAGGATTTTTGTTCTCCCTTTGCAGGTGACCGGAGAGGCCAACGAGACTCAGATCTGTGAGGCGTTGAGAAGATACAGCGAGAGAGAGGGGTTTGTCAGAGAAGCTCTCTTCCATCTTTTCAGCCTCACTCATGCCATCGAGAAACCGAGACCTGACATCCTGAAGGTACGCATACTCTCAAAGATCACGGTGTTTCTCCATATCGATACTCACGTCCCCGCTCTCTCGATCTGCAGTTGGTAGCGTTGGGGATGAAGAACCACCCGGCCACACTGAACGTGCAGCTGGCAGCCAGTGCCTGCGTGTTCAACCTCACCAAACAGGAACTGGCCTTCGGAATCCCTGTACGACTCCTGGGGAGCGTCACACAGCTGCTACTCGAAGCCATGAAGACCTTCCCCAACCACCAGCAGGTACGTAAAAACAAGAGTAAAACATCAGGCGGGGTTGCCAGGTTTTCACAGCAAAACACGCTTTTTGCTTGTCATGTGTAACAAAACAATAAATATTATCATTGCTCTAATTTTGTTGTCAAATACTTGAAATGTTTTAGTAGCAAGACTTCATATGCACTATAACTCACTTAATGAACATTACTATGCAGTGTACTGCTGCTTTATAATGAAGAGCAGTTTTTGTATTTGATACTACATACTGTTTTTAATATAGCTATTTTCATATTTTTGAAAATAGTTTTGAATTATTTTAGTATTATTTAATATTTATTAAAATGGACCGTTTGCACCAGGAATAAATCAACCATACTTATTCAAACCAGTGTTATCATTTTGAATGCTAAAATTACTAAAACTGAAATGGAAATAAAGCTAAAAAAAACAATACACTATTAGAAATTTAAATAAAACCTGAAAATGCACAAATTAATGCTAATTCAAAATAATAATAAAAAACACTGACTCAAATGCTCTTTTCACTACTGTTAGATTTTGTTGTATTTGTAATATTTCATTAAAGTTATGCATCTTAACATTGAACTAGTATAATGGCAAAATGACAAAGCGACAAGTTAAAGTGTTTCGAGCTGTTAGAGCAGAGATAAGATCCTGAAGATACAAAGATTAAAGTCTCAAAACTAAAGAGATATTCTTTATAAAGTTATGACTCGTCACCCTCCTAAAACGACTCGTTTAAACACGCCTCCGCTTCTCTACGTCACAGAGTGGGTTTATTTTCAAACACCACCCAAATGTTTCCACAAAGAAAGAATGGCAATCAAAATCATCAGTATTATGAATATTTCAATATTATTCGGCTCGGTGGATTAATAAATTAGATTGTGTGATAAGATGAATGTATTATGTAGTCAAACTAAACCACATTGTTCACACTGTAGTGCATCAGAGCGAATCAGACACTTAAGATTTGATCTGAACATTGAAACATGAGGAGCCGAATTCCACAAAGAGGCCTCAAGACGAAGACTACTAACTCTTTCCTCACTTTCTCTCTTCCTGCAACTCGTGTTTATGTGTCTAGGTTTATCCAATAAAGTGCTTACAAGTTAATCATAAACTACCGATCTTGTTACAGTGCTTATTAATAGTGTTTACACTATAATGTGGATTTTAATATCCAGCGCAGAGTTGATGTTATACGGCTCGTTCAGTGAATCACAGACTGACCGTGAAACAGCGATTCTGTGCGGACTCTATAGAATCTGATGATTCTGTGTTTGAGCTAATTAAACATAAGCCTTTCAACATTTTTAATTTACACAATCATTCAGTTCCCCACGGTGATGAATTATTTTAAGAATGAGGAAAAGATTTGACTCTTTCCAGTTATGATTGCCCCATAAACGGTCGTGTTTTTTGTTTCTCCAGCTGCAGAAGAACTGCCTGCTGTCTCTATGCAGTGATCGAATCTTGCAGGAGGTTCCCTTCAACAGGTAACACTTTTCACGTCTGCTTAAAACTGCTGCGATAATAAATCACTCTATTTCAGGTAATATCAATACACATCAAAGGGATAGTTCACCCAAAAATGAAAATGTGTTTATCTGCTGACCCCCAACATGTAGGTGACTTTGTTTCGTCAGCAGAACACACAAGCTGTTGCCACCCATTGGTATATAATTTACGTTTTTGGGTGAATTATCCCTAAATAAGAAAAATAAATCCGAATATGCATGTTGTTTTCATCTGTTTTGCATGACTGGTACTGGTTGCAGTCATCACTCTCAGAAAGTGTGTCAGCCAAACAGGATGTAGAAAAACATTTTAGACACGCCTACTCATGACTCTAAAATAAATCAAGCATTGCATTTTAGAAAAAAAGATTGAGATGAATGTCTCCGTGCTGTCTTGTTGACAGATTTAAATGTCACACCGCTTTGTGAATCAATTACGTGCTTGCTTTGTTCAGGTTCGAAGCTGCCAAACTGGTCATGCAGTGGCTGTGTAACCACGAGGATCAGAACATGCAGAGGATGGCCGTCGCCATTATCTCCATCCTCGCTGCCAAGGTGAGCAGCTGCGGTCTGCGGCTGAGAACAGGTTTAACACAGAGAGCTGGGAGACTCCCACAAAACATTCAGAACATTCTGTTACAGTGATGCGTCGTGAAATGCAGTGTGACAGCCCCGAGACAGGTCCGAGGAGTTTCCTGAGCTGAACTAGTGGGATTTTTTCCATTCTTAAAGGTGCCATAGAATGCAAAACTGTATTTAGTTCTGTACTTGGAAATGACATGCCCCGAGCCTCATAGCATGACATGGCACGGAAACCAAATAACCGGCTCTAATAAAATAACGTGAGCCACTAAAAGGACGTGGTTAGCTGGCTAGCAGTACCACATAAACAGAGTAAGGAGAAATGACTGAGGATGATGGAGAATGATCCTGAGCACCCCTCACGAGTGTCTGATTTGAAAATGTGTGGCAAGTACTGAAGCTCATTAATATAAACATGGTACACGCAATCTCAAAGTGAAAATAGCTGCTTTGTGAAACAGCCAATCAGAGCAGAGCTCAACATTATTATTCATGACCCTTCCAAATAAGCCAATAACAGACCATATCATAAGGACAAACCATGGGGTTGTAAATGGACATGTAAAACAGTTTCTGGCCAAATTTCGCCCTTGTCTAAGCCACATACCATCTAAGTTGAGAGAACAATTTAAAAGACTATATCAATGCATTCTATGGCATCTTTAATTAAAAGTTTATTTAATGTTCATAAAGCTCCCTTTCCACTCATTCAAAACCTTTTCCAAAAAGTGACACAACCATGAAACTGTATCCCAAATGACACAGTATACACTATGTACTCAACTATGTAGTGTATAAATTTTATACGGTTATTTTTGTCATCAATAATCGGTCTAATAACTTTTTTTTTAATAAAAGGTCCTATTCACACATGATAATTTACTGCCAATTTCCAAGTAAAAAACTGTGAAATAGGCTAATAGTTAGATTAATGTTTTTAATGCCCTCTGAAACACATTCAAAAAACACGCTGGAGGTGGTTTGAGAGGCACCCTGGATCTGGGTTTTAAAGCCACATGTAAATCGTACTCCTCCCAAAGAAAGAAAGCACACTCATCTCCACAGATATAGCTCACTGAGGATGAGCATCTCTCTTCAGCGAACACACCAAAATTGATGTTAAAGGAAAAAAAAAAACTTGCTGTATTGGACACTTACCTACGGAAGAGGATTAGGGTCAAGCAATAATAAAAAATTAAACCATTTAGAGATAAAAGTTGTTAAATTCAGAGGAAAAAAACAATGTTGAGAATGCACTTTTTTTTTTTTTTGTCAAAATATATAGATTTTTTTCTCTAAATGTAACTACTTTTTGTCGTAATTTAACAAATTTTACAAAGTTCACTCTCAATATTTTATTTAGACTTTTTTTTCGGAAGTTTTTTTCTACAAATTTCACGACTTTATTTTAATTTAATGAGTTTTTCTAAATTTAGACGTCTTTTTTCTTGTAATTTAATGAGTTTATTATCGATATTTTATCTTGACTTTTTCCTTGAAATTTTCTCAACTTTAATCTCAAAATTATTGAAATTTTTTATTATCGCTTGGCCCTAATCCTCTTCCGTACCTACCCTGAGGGGAATCCAGACACCTTTTTGAATTGCTGATTGTTCATATGTACACCTGAAGAGAGCTTCATAGACCACAATGCATTAAAACAAAATAAAGTCATACAGGTCTGGAACAATATGAAGAGTACGTAAAAGTTCCTTTCTTTTGTTAGAGGGTTAGTTCACTCAAAATAAACATTCTGTCATTAATTACTCACCCTCATGTCCTTCCAAACTCGTAAGATCTTCAGAACACAAATTAAGATGTTTTTTGATGGCATCAGAGTTATCCGTCCCTCCATAGACTGCAACACACCTGAAATGAAATGAAATGGATTTGTGGTCTGAAGAGGAACGGAGGGAGGGCTTACGGGTTTGAAACGACACGAGGGCGAGTAATTAATGACAGAATGTTTATTTTGGGGTGAAGTAACCCTGTGAACACAAGAAGAGATTTTCTACTCATATTCTTCTATCTTCATAACCAAACAGTTGACGGTAGCCATTAACATCCACTTTGTGTTTCTTTAACAGTTGTCCACCGAGCAGACTGCACAGTTAGGAGCCGAGCTTTTCATCGTAAAGGTAAGTTTGTTTTTTCTCCTCTCAATTTATCATTTGTAACACTTGAATAGATGCACACTTATCTCTCTCTTCACATCATAGCAACTCCTGCACATCGTGCGTCAGAAAACGTGTCAGGTTAATGTGGACGCCACGCTGAAGTTCACTCTCAGCGCTCTGTGGAACCTCACAGATGAGTCTCCCACCACCTGCAGACACTTCATCGAGAACCAGGGACTAGAGCTCTTCATCAAAGTACTCGAGGTAAACACTTCACACCTTCTGGAAGAACGCAACAGTCGTTTGTTAAAAACCCGCCTTGAATTCTCATCTCAAAGTGTCTTTTTTTCCAGTCCTTTCCATCAGAGTCATCCATTCAACAGAAGGTCCTGGGTTTACTGGTAAGAGACACTGGAAGTGTGGGATTCAAAGGCTGATTTAAACCTTAAAATAAGTAGTTCTTATTAGTTTTAATTTAGCACAAACACACACATTTGTCTGAACACTCTCTCACACACACACACACACACACTCATGTAGTGTTTCCATGTTTTCACTGACCCTACACCTAAACCTACCCCTTACAGGAAACTACACACATTTTTAGATTTTCAAAAAAACACCATTTAGTAGTCATGCATATGTAACACATTTTTGTATCAAGCCCCTAATAACTCTTAGCTGGTTATGCGGTGGAGAGAGAAACTCGCGAGTGATTCTGAAGCTGTGGGCAGCACTGATAACGCCTTCTCGTGTCAAAGGAAGAAGCACTGCTGAGGGATTATGCTAATAGTTTCCCTTAGTTAGAAAGTATAATGAGAGCACTTCTCTTTGCGTTCAGTGGTATTTTTGGAGCTGTGGTCCCCTGTGCTGCTGTCCTCTCTCTATCTTCTCTAGTTCTGAATGTTTTCCTTGTGTTCAGAATAACATCGCTGAGGTGCGGGAGCTGCACGGTGAGCTGATGGTTCAGAGCTTTCTGGATCACATCCGCTCTCTGCTACACAGTTCGGAGGTGGAGGTCAGTTATTTTGCTGCAGGTATCTTGGCCCACCTCACCTCACGGGGAGAGAAGGTGTGGACCCTGGACCTGTCGCTCAGGACCACGCTGCTGGAGCAACTGGTGTGTGTTTGCGTAAACATGAGTAGAAATTGTTTGGGTGCGACTGCACCTGATGCCGGAGTAAATGGTTTAATCACTCTGTATCTCTCACAGCATTCAGCGATCCTGAAGTGGCCGACGCCGGAATGTGAGATGGTAGCATACAGGTGAGAAATGACCATCAGAAGCGTTTGTCCGGTCTGGATTTGGTCATTTTTAAAACATAATTCAATTTCAATTAGTTCTTAAATCCTCAAACCTGAGTTTGGATATAGAGATAGAGATATAGATATATATATATATAGATTAAAAAAAAAATAATATATATATATATATATATATATATTTTTTTTTTTTTTTATTAATAAACTTTTTCATGAAACTATAGGAATAAAGCTAACTATATAAGAGCAATTTTTCCTTTTATGTTTATGACATGAAATTAATATTAATTTAAATAATAAACACTGAATAAACATTTAATACGCTGTTATTTTAGTTTGTTTAAATTATGAAATGTTTCTTTTTATTAAAAGTAAATAAATGGCGATTAGGTAGTTTGCAATTAACATTAAAATTAATTAACTAAAACACAGACGGTACTGGTTGTGTGTTTGTTAGGGTTAGGGTTAGGGTTAGGGTTAATATACTGTATTGATAGGGTTAGGTATAGGTATTAATATGTATTTGTATGTAATCTATGTATTAATATACTGTTAAAGCATTTTTAATATTTGAATTATTTCTGTATTTGAATTATCTTTTTTTCTTAATTTTAAATTCAATTTAAGAAACTAAAATTAATGTGTGGCTTTTATTTGTATTATTATTATTATTATTAATTGAATTTTATTTTTAAACTTTCTAATTTGCAGTTTATTTATTTATTTATTTATTTTTTTCATCTAATATGTACTGTATGTTTTGTTTCAGCTTTATTTACATTAAAACAACTAAGCAATTTAAAGCCGTTGTAGTTAACGGCTTCAGTTTAATGCTTTTAAAGACTTCTACTTTGCCACTCATGCACTAGAAAGAAAATGATTTTTAGTATTATAATGTTTAGTGTACATCTCTGTGTGTCTTTCCCAGGTCGTTCAACCCTTTCTTCCCTTTACTGGAGTGCTTCCAGACCCCAGGAGTCCAGCTGTGGGCCGCATGGGCCATGCAGCACGTGTGCAGCAAAAATGGTGAGATCAGCACTATAAACCCAACACATCTGAGCCCAGAGGCTTCGTGTTGCTCATTTTATTTCCTGTACTGCCTACATGAATGCAGCGGGGCGGTACTGCAGCATGTTACTGGAGGAGGGAGGACTGCAGCAGCTAGAGGCAGTGAGGTCACATCCTAAAACCCACAGCGACGTGCACCGATTGACCGAAAGCATCCTAGACAGTTTACATCGCCACAGAGCACGCACAGGATACACAGGGCCACCCCAAACACACACACACAGAGGTACGTGTCCACAGAAGAACCAAAGTCAACTTTAAAGGTGCCATAGAATGTAAAACTGAATGTAGCTTGGCATGGTTGAATAATAAGAGTTGAGTACATGGACATAA
>JAUCMS010000522.1:0-11585 GCA_032357445.1 Enteromius radiatus | reverse complement strand
ACAAATATATTATGTAAAGAAAAACTTTTATTTTGGATGCGATTAATCGCGATTAATCATTGCCCAGCACTAGTTAATACACATTTTATTGTTGTAATATAGAATCAAGGTGTTTGAGGAGCTTTAGCATTCATTTCACTCATTCAGTGTTTTCTAACATCCATAGAACTGTAGCATAATTGCATTCTTAATTTATTCTGGGCTCATCTTAATTTTTGAGTCTTTTTCTTTGATTCAATAAATATATATATATATATATATATATATATATGTTATATAAAATGTAGCATATGCACACACGCATCTCTATAATATGCATTTAGAAAATAGTGATTTTTCATTTCATGCCAACTTTAAAATTGCAGGACTTATTCCCAAACGGAGCAGGATTGTGAGTTCCTGGAGTTTGTACTCTGGCAGCTCGAGCACGCTGTTCCCAGGGGGCCGCGGTCAGGTGGCAGGCGGTCTTTTTCCGTTGGGCTCCCTCCTTTTTTACTATTTGTTCTGCTGCCTGTAGAAGGGCTCTTTTGTTGTCCCCCCTGTTGAACAGGGTCTGATTACACTGAGCACCTCAGCACCAGCACAAATTAGCATAGAAATACGCCCCCTTCCACTTCCATTGTGTCCCACCCCAGCTGGAGTCTCCTGGGGCATGAGGAATGCCGAGATCCGATCGCCACACTCGTTTTGAAACTGCCTCGAGTGTTACCTCGCTCCCGCGATGACCTCACTCGGATCAGACTCGCGCCGGCCCCTCACCATTTGAACGATTTGTCAGGCCGTGGCAGAGGGGTGTGTGTGTGTGTGTGTGTGCGCAGGCAGAGGCAACTGGATCATTTCAGACACTGCGGACAGGGCCGTAGTGGACATGTGGAAGTAATTGTGCCGTTTGGAGTTTACCAGATTGAGGAAGTGTGGCTTCTGGGAGTGAAAGTGGACAAAGAGGACCTGTAAATATTTTTAAAGCTGGTGTGAAGATGAAGGATGGATTTGGCTGTTCAGTGTAAGAGATCTTGTTCATAACACTGTCCAAAAACACGATAGTTTTAGAAGCAGTAGGGAAGCTGAAGTGTGAGAAAGATGATATATGTGTGTTTGAGTTTACTTTCAAAACTGTGACCAGAAGTTTGCTTTAAACTTTTCGGGACATCCTTAATTAAAGTAGATGTTTTTTTTTTTTTTAAGGCTGTAAAATTTCTAATGATCTTGGTGAAAGTGTTTGCTTGTTAGAAAAGTTTTGCTGACCTGTTAAGTTGTGGTAGTGTTAGTGAATTGCTTTATTGTGTAAGAGGCAGAGCAGATGTGAGGTTCTTTTTAGACTGTTTAATCAGTGTGTGTGTGTTTGCATGAAAGAGAGTGAAAGTTACAGTTGATTGGGGCTGATTTCGGGGGGAGGTGGTTGCCTGGGTGAATAGCAGTGGATGGAGGGGGGACTGGGGGGGTCGATGGTGGAATGCTGTGTTCACCCAATCTCTTTTCTAAACTGCATTCACAGCATAGTTGAATGTAGCCCAATTATGGTTTTTATGTAAACCATTATGTGACAGAGCTGTGAACAAAAATGTTCAAGTGTAGAAATAATACTGATTCAGCACTGATCATGCATTCTGGCTAGAGTTTGTTCTAAATCTTTAACCTTAAACGTTTATGAGTTTAAACATTTAATTCAGTCCAAACAGACATTCGACATGCAAAAGAACAGACAGACTTCTTTTGTTTTTTGGTTTATTAATAATTTAAGCTATTAGGTACAAAAATATTAACCAGAAATGGTAACACGTAAATTAACAGTTTTTTTAAGGTCAAAAAATATTATTTAAAATTATTATTATATATTATTAACTGAACCAAGCTATTGATTTATACATACAAAACTTAAATTTTAATTTTTTTTATTTTACTTTTTTTTACAGTGCAAACTTTTTTATATGATTTAATGTTTTGCCACTTTTTAAATAGTTTTTATTTACTATAAATGTTGTAATAAAAGTTACTTGCCCTTTCTTTGTAATTGTTTGCAAAACTTTTGTCATTGTACAAATGTAATGTCATAAACTATTTGTAAGCTGAGTTATGGCCATATTTCCTGCAATTATTTGCATTGAAATAGTCTTTTTGTATTATAGTATTATAGAAGCCTTTAGATCAAATCATTTATTAGTTGTATTATGTGCAGTATTATACAGAAACATAAAAAAATATTATTTTAATATACTATAATATTAACACATTTTACATAAGATTACAAAGTTTATATTTAATAATGTAAATATGTTTGCATATTTTGCATATATTATTTTAAAATTATTAATATTTATCAATATATTGAGTATATATTTTATTATTATAAGTATTCGTGTTAGCATCAAAGTAGGTCAAGTAAAAAGTCTCATAAAATCATAATTGGGTGCTTTTTCTTGCAGCGTGAATGTAGCCTACCTCTTCCTCTCTCTGCATTCTAGTCTTCCTCTGTTCCTCTCTCTGACCCACTTCACTGCTGCTCTGCTGTAGTGTCCATTAACAGCAACGTCTGAGGATGGATGGCCTGTTTGAATCTATCTTGTCAGAGACGCATATTAAAAACAGATTTATGCTCACCATGAGCGAGCTGCAACATATGGTCTTGATGTTCTCTAAGTGCCTTGCTTACATTTCCCGGCTTATAATAATATAATCTAAACAAAAATTGCATGAATCTGCAGCTATGAAAGAGTTTGGGAAGTGTGCCAGTGACTTTTGCTGGATTGTGGGATTGGTGTGGGGCATTTTGGTCGGTTCATTCTTAACGCCAACATGAAATCAAAATGTACCCTGTTTGCTTCGTCTCACTCCCCATGATTCATTGGCGCACATTTTTCCAAAGAAAAATGGAAAACATGGCGGAAGTTAAATGGGCTTTGAATTTCATTCATGTTGACTTTATAGGCTCTCTGAAGGGTGTAGTAATTCCTTCTTTTGCTGACAGGTGAAGATGCAATGACAGGAGATACGGACAAGTACCTGGGACCGCAAGACCTGCGAGAGCTCGGAGACGACTCTCTCCCTCAGGAAGGATACGTGGGATTCAGCGTCGGAGCCCGTACGGCCAGGTACCTTCACCACATGCAGACAGTGACATCTAAACAGCTCTTTACATTATTGTCAAAATTACACTTCATGTTATATAGTGCTGCACGATATCGCAATTGCAATGTCAGCCTATGCGAATGTTGCGATTATATTAAATAAATGGATACTGAACAGACCGACACTGAACTTGTGCCCAGAAAAAATGCTACCTCTGTTTTGTGGCAATATTTTGGCTTCAGGATATCGGACACTAAGCAGAAAGAGGTACTGTGCAAAATTTGCAAAACTAAAGTGGCTAAATCACGTGGCAATTTAGATCAGCACCTGAAGCAACACAGAGAAAAGTATGACGAATGCATGGCGGTAAAAGCCAAGAGTAGTAAAGAGACCGAACAAAACAAAGCACAACCCGGTGTGAGCAGAAGAAAACAACACATTATTACAGATGTGTTTACGCCATATGAAAAGACGTCGGAAAGATATAAAGAAATCACTTACGTACTGCTTGGCAAAAGACATGATTCCCATATACACTGTTAGCAAAGAGGGATTTCAGAAAATGATTTGCGCACTGGACAGGAGATACCAGCTGCCCTCACGAAAATACTTCTCTCAAGTCGCAATACGTGAGCTTTACAGTAAGTGCCGTTGCAAGGTTCAACTTGAAATAACTGCAGTAAAATTCTTTTCAACCACTACGGACCTTTGGTCAAGCAGGGCGACCGAGCCATATATTAGCCTAACCGTGCACTTTGTCGACGACGAGTTTGAACTGAAAAGCCGCTGTCTGCAAACATCGTATTTCCCTGATGATCACACGGGAGAGAACATAGGGTTTGAGAGAGGCACTGGCTGCATGGGACCTCTGTGAGGATGATTTGGTCGCTGTCACAACAGACAACGGCAAGAACATCGTCAAAGCGGTGGCGCTTAATCACTGGACTAGGTTCCAGTGCTTCGGGCATAGACTTCATTTGGCCATCGGTAAGTTACATTTATTTATTCTTTTCATATTTAAAGCTACTTAACTGTATGTTACGGAGGATAGCTATTAAGAGATTTATTTAAGAATAAATAGTTTAGAAATCGGTATGTCACAAAGAACACAAGAAATGTCCCAATTTCATTATTTTCATGATTAGTAGCACATGACTCTAAAAATGAATATGTTTAAAGGACACTTTTCTTTCTTTTAATCATTTCTTCATTGTTAGATTAAAAATGGTGAGTGATTTGATTGTTTGTAGTAATTTTGTTACTGTTTTATGCTTGTATCAATATGGAACTGAGCATGTTGTCTGAGCGTGAATCTGTGAATATTAAATGTCTTGCATTATCACTTTAGTATGTCTTTTTATTATTTACAGAAGATGCTCTGAAAGATCACGCACAGTGCATTACCAGGGCTACTGGGATTTGTAGAAAGATTGTGGGCCACTTCTCCCATAGCTGGAAGAAGAGAGTGGCCTTGAAGGAAGCCCAAAGAGAGAACTGAACCTTCCAGAGCATGCCATGGTGACAGACTGCTCAACACGATGGGGTTCCACTCAGAAGATGATAACAAGAGTCCTGGAGCAGCGAAATGCCTTGTCCAAGGTTCTATCTGCAGACCGCAAAGTGCGACATCTACTGCCTTCATCGCAGGATCTGGAGATCCTGGAATCTGTGAACAAGGCACTCAGCCCACTCCAGGACTTCACGGATGCCCTGTCGGGTGAACGTTATGTGAGCATATCTTGTGTAAAACCTACTCTGCATCTTCTGAACACCTCAGTGCTGGCTGAAGAAGAAGAGGACACTAACCTGACCAAATCACTGAAATCAAAAATTCTGGCCTACCTCAACAAGAAATATGAAGACAGCGTCACACAGGAACTGCTCAACATGTCCTCTTTCCTAGACCCAAGGTTTCGCACACAACACATCTCTGAGCAAGAGACCCAGACCTTAAAGGAACAAGTCATCACTGAGTTGATTGTGAGTAATATTATCACAGTGCATGTTTTTTTAACTGGTAGGAATAGCTTGTAAGTGGATGCAGAAAATCCCCCTGCTGCTGAAGCCAAGAAAAAAACCCTGGCCAGTTTCTTTAAGAAAACGACAAGCGCAACATCAGCAGCATCATTTGATGCCATGGTGCAGTTAAGAGAAGCAGTAGCTGCTGAACTCAATGCTTACATTTACATGCCATGCATTGACCATGAAGAAGATCCACTAAAATGGTGGAACAGTCACAAAATAAACTTCCCTAGGCTATGCAAACTAGCACAGAAATATCTGTGCATACAAGCAACAAGCTCTGCATCAGAGAGAGCTTTTAGCACTAGTGGTAATGTCGTAACAGATCATCGCTCCTGTCTGAAACCAGACATGGTTGACATGCCTGTTTTTTTGGCAAAGAACCTCTCAATTGCTAAATAGAATGTTTTAGAAAGATCATTTTTATGTACCAGTTGGTCATTTAAAATAATAACAACAGTTACAGAGGTTTAGGTTTTATTGAGAAACCACACTCCTATATCCAGTTTTCTTTTCAAAAGAAATATACAAAATGTAAAAATATAAAAAATGGGTATTTATTTCATTTATCTGCTCTTTTGACTTTTTCGTTTTATTTTAAAGTTAATTTAATGTAATTTAATTCAGTAATGTAAAGATGTTACTTTTATTTAATTTGTACAGTTTTGTTTTAATTTCATTTCTAGTTGTTGCTAGATTGCACTGTATACTGTATCTCAGTTGAGAAATACAAATTTCAGCATTATTAGTAATCTGTGTGTAGCGCCCCGTCCTTGGATTAAAATACTATTTATTTGTGAACTCGAATCTTTGCTCGTGCTTTCCCGCATCAACAGCGTGACAGAATAACCGGAACCAAATACAGTTAAAGTGAGCGGCATGTCTTTCCCTGGCCCTTTTTGTTTCCGTGATTTTGTCTTTTATCCCCCGATTTTGTTCACCCCCGATTATCACCTCCTCATGCTGGAACAGGAGGAGAAATCACTTGAGGACCATACCAGACAGTTTCTCCACATAGCAATTTACATCAGCTGTTCTGAAGATGGTCCTGGAGCAGACTTCGCCGCCTTCGGGGAGTGGACACTGGTGAGGAATGGATTCACCGTCTGAATTCGCCCTCCAGTGCCCACGCCTCGCAGGTACCCCCAAGTACCTTTACCTCTGCCAGCCCCATTGCTCACCCTCAGCCCACCATCTGCGTGCTGGACTCGCCACGATGTGGTCTGCCAGATGTCATTGACGTTGTGGCTGGAGGGCCCTCCGACCCGTGGGCTCCACCATGGCCCCTAGCTCCCTCCTCTCCACCGTGGCCCGTAAGTCCACCAGCTCTCCATCGTCCCTCCGGCTTGGTCTGTCGTCAACCATCCACCGCCTCTGGACTCCACTCCTCTGTCTACGCCTCATCCTTCCGGCCCTGTCAGGCTCCTCCTTCCCTCCAGCTCCGCCTCAGTCCTCTGTCGCTTCGGCTCCACCGCGGCCTTCCAGATCCCTATCTCCGCATCGGTCACCGGCACCATCTGCTCTGCCTTGGCCCTCCAGATCCTCTGCGTCGGCCTGGATCATTGGCTCTCGGTCTCCTCCGTGGCTCCTCCCTCCGTCGGCTCCTCTGAGGGCTCTGGGTCCCGCCGGATTCCTCCTGCTCCAGATTCCTCTTGTTTCCCCCTTGGTTCCTCCCTCTATCATCACCACCATGGACTCTGCCAGTCGTCCTCCTCCCGGACACCTGACCACCTCCAGAACCTCCCCCAGACTTTCCCTCACACCCTGTATGTCTGTCTACGCCGTGAGGATGCGGCTTCCGGGAGGGGGGCAAACTATAATGCGGACTGTTTTTGTCTTTTGTTTGCATTCTTAATGTTGTTATTAATGTTGTTCATTGTGTGGGTTACCTTGCCTGTCTGTTGGCCCGTTCTTGGATTATTATTTATTTGTGAACTCCAATCTCTGCTCGTGCTTTCCCGCACCAACAACGTGACCCTGTGTGTGCATTTTGACCTTAATAATCACAATGTGACATTTCTCCCAAATCGTGCAGCCCAAATGTTAAACACCATGTTAAGCTGTTGGTGCTACTGCACTCAAAAATATTTAGGCCTAAATTTATGATTTATGTATTTGAATTGCATATCAGTTTCCCATCCATTTGAATTATATGGTTTTAACAATATAGACATTTCACAATATCTGGACTGTTGGACTATCTTAACACACCACATCAGATAAGAGAAGACCCAGATTTTGCTTGTCCTCCTGTTGTTCATGACCCATGTGACTGTTTTTCCCCAGTAAAAACTAAATTAGATGTCTTGAAAAATATTCACTCACAATAACTATCATCTAAATGATCTGGTTTCTGAATGGCGAGTATTTATGGCCGCAGCTCCCAGCTGTTAGTTCCTGATTCCTGTCTTATCTAGAAGCTATACACTCTTTATTTACATTGCTTGTTGGCCGCCTGCTGTCATCTTTTGATTCAGTACCTTGTGCTGTTGAGTGAGAAGGCCGTAGCTAATGTTTAACCTACAAGTAACCTGCTTCAGGGGATTTTCCCTCCAACAAACAGAAGTTTGTCTGCATTCAATAATCAAAAAGGGTTGAGTGAGATTTCACAGTACTGTACACGCAAACCACAAAACAGGAATCATGCAATCATGTTCAATAACAGCATTTGTCAGTGAGAGGACACTTTTTATCTAATGACTTGACATTGTGGTTTTAAAGCCGATTTTATGTTTTTAAAGTAAATTAGGGATGACATATGTTGCCACGTGACTCTCTTTGATCCTTTATTCTTTAAAGGGGTCATACCATGTTTTTTAGATGTTGATTTTTGACTGATATTTTTCATTTATTGTATTAATTATTTATGATTTAATATTAGGTTTCTGATCATGTATTATATATTATGATTTTTATTTATTATTCATTTATTAGCATCGTTCAGTATTAGATATTAAATGCCTATAATTAATCATGGCCAATGATTAATCAAAATGTGTGCGTGTGTATATATATATATATATATATATAAATATTTTTTGTACTGTCAAATGATTATTTGTGATTAATTGCATCCAAAATAAAAGTTTTTCTTTACATAATATATTTGTGTATCCTGTGTATATTTATTATCTATATATAAATACAAACACATGCATGTATATATTTAATACAAATATTTTATATTTATATATATATATATATATATATATATATAATATCAAATATAAGAAAAAATAAATATCAATAATTTTTAATGATGTCAATACAATTTCAAAATATATACTGTATGTGTGTGTTTTAATATATAAAAAAATGTGTAAACTACAAACACATTATGTAAAGAAAAACTTATTTTGGATGTGATTAATTGCTATTAATCGTTTGACAGCACTAATATTACATTTGTAATATCTTACTTATTTTTTTTTTCCATTAAAAATTATTGTAGTTGTTAGGGCTGCATGATTTGGGAAAAATGTCACATTGTGATTATTAAGGTAAAAATTGCGCTTTACGATCGCGATACGATAAACAAGTGCTATGACTCAACTTGCTTGTTATCAAGGAAAATGCACACACAGATTGCTAATAATGCTGAAATTTGTATTTCTCAACTGAGATACAGTATACAGTGCAACTAGAAATGAACAATGTTTTCAAATTTGTCATGCTGCCACGTGATGTAGTAACTTCAGTACCTCTTTCTGCTCAGTGTCCGAAATATCGCCAAATAACAGAGGTAGCACTTTTTCTGGGCACAAGTTCAGTGTCGGTCTGTTCGGTCTCCACACTGCGCTGCGGAAAGTCACGTGACCACAAGCGCTGCACGAGACTGACTGGTTATTTTTTATTTTTGTTACGTCTACAAATGAATTTGTTTATTTAATATAATCGCAAGATTTGCTGTAATGCAATCCCATAGGTAGACATCACAATTACGATATGATTAATCATGCAGCACTAGTAGTTGTAGTGTTTTTATATTCTGATATTTAAGATAAATATACATTTATTTATTCCAGTTTGCCATAGCAACAAGATAAAGATAATTATCAACCTATTGTTCCTCCCTTATAAATGCATATGCAATGCATGCTTTTGTGTCTGTTTCTTTAAGAGACATTCTCTTCGGGTATGAAATGAGATACAGCAAATTGCATTTACTCATCTCACGGGAGTTATGGTATTCTGGTACAGGACATGGAGTTTTGCAAGGAATAGTAGCAGCACCATAAACATAACTGTATGATCATAAAGCCACAAGTGTTGGGGAAGTCATGATCAGCTGTCATACAGAGAATTGCTTGAGAAATAGACATACTCCGTGATAACTTCTTTAGGGTATCCTGTCTGTGTGCTGTGGTTTGTGATATATGCAAATATCACGTCCTAGTGGATTAAAGAGTTAATTAGTGTATATGAGAGTGCAGCACAGAGCAGCCCCAGACATGAGAGTCTGTCTCATTCAGCCACTGCATTTCTGATTTATTGCCTTCAATTTCCTCTGTTCTTCCTCTTCCATTCCAAACAATCACCATAGTCCTAAAGTCAGGTAAGAGGGCATGATGCTTCCGACCCTTCCCATCTTCTATCCCGAGTCATTCTAAAACCATGAAACGTTGTCGTGTACCGTGCTTTGTACATCGTTTTTCATTTGATGAAGTATACTCATTCTTGCTGTCTGTGGACTATGGTTTCGTTTGGGTTTTAGGTTTGGTGTGTGAACCTGATTTGTCGTTTTTCTTTTTCTTTTTTAGGTTTGATTGTCGTAAACATTTGAATTTTTGTCCCCTTTGAGTCCAGTTACTGTACTGTAATAGTTTCTTCGTGTAGCTTCCAGGGATGCATGAAGAGCCTCATCAGCCAAATCAAATGTCATCCATTTAACTCCACAAACTCCCAGACTCACATGTACACCCTCACAAGTAACAGATTCTCCTTTGGCAGTTAGGCAGCGGCAGATTTCGCTGTGAACTGAGAACCCGCGTCATATTGATTTCTGATTGGGCACAGCCTTTGGAAAGAGAAAGAGCATTCGCATGTTAGCTCAGGCTGCATTAATGCATCTGGCCTTACTGCAAATAGAAATGAGTCAAGATATAACTTCCAGTTCAGCTTCAGTACATTGTCCTCTTATGATTGTCTGCCTCGTTATTTACTGTTACTCTCGAATAGCTTTGGAAAATGTCCCATATGAATGGTAGGTTTTAATTAACAGAGTAATTATTTATTCTTTTTTTTTTTTCTTTTTTTTAAATATATGCTCAAAGAGCAGTAAAAATATTGTTTGGATATAAAAATATTCTGGAATGAATTGCAATGTTGCAGTTTGTTACAAATGGCTATTTTTGTATATATTATATTATTGCATATTATTTACTTGTGCTCATTTTCCTTTATTTTTAGATTTAGATTGTTTTTAATGTTATGTAATGTTTAAAGTTAAAGTTGATCTTTAAACATTAATCGTATATTTTTTTTTATTTAAATTTAATTAATCAATAACACTTTAGTAAATTTATATCTTTATCATGCTGATGCCTAAATTAACTTGAAATATATAAGAAAATCATTTTAAATGTTTTATTTTTATTTATGCAAAATCATAAAATCAATAGATAATCAACCACAGCATTACAGAATCATTATTAATATTATTAACTTATTGTATTGGACAAAATGTAATAAAATCAAATGATTCTATGAAATTTTATGTTATAAATGAAAGAGGTATTTAATTGGAAACAGATATACGTGTTCTTTCTGATGTTCTGCATTCATTTAAATATTTGGAAAAGAAAAGTACCATGTTCATTCTCGCCAACTATTTTAACTATAAAAATATTGTTCATATGTTCATTCATCTCTAGACATCTCCTGTTTTCTCTCAATGTCTAATATCACACCACTACAAATGTCTCTCTTGTGGGTTTGATCTTTGTTTTGGCTATTGTGTATCAGTTTCCCTGGAAGTTGCATGCATTAATGAGTGTTTTTGTTTTGTGTGTGTTTGTGTGTGTGTGTTTTGTGTGTATTTCACTGTCACTCCCCCGCACTGTATGGTATTAATGTAAATGCCAACAGTCTGCGCTCCTTCAGTTCGGATAGGTCCAACACACTCAACCGAAGCTCCTTCGCCCGTGACAGCATGATGATTGAAGAGATCCTGGCGCCGAGCAAGGACACGGTATGCCTTCTCTTTCCTTGACTTTTCAGATTCCTGTGTTGCCTTTGTACTGTTTCAAGTTCATAATTTGTGAATTTGAGTAATTAAAAGCAACCAGAACATAGTGTTCACCAATTCAACTCAGCATACTCATTTCCTGAAGGAAAACAAGTCCTTACTAAAAAAAAGAGTGTATAGAAGCATACCATTAAATGTGAATGCGGAATTAGATTAGTATCACTGTACAGTTGTGTTCAAAATAATAGCAGTGTTTTTTAAAACGTGAGTAAAGCTCAGAATTCTTATAATATTTTTATTTCCATTTATT
>JAUCMS010000521.1:0-11585 GCA_032357445.1 Enteromius radiatus | reverse complement strand
GAAATGCACTAACTGCTGTGCAAATGTTAATAGTGTTCAGAGAAACGCACCAAAGCGACTGAGAAAAACTGTAAATATGAAGGATTGTTTCTTAGCTCTAGATGTTTCAGTCTTTCGTTGGAGTCTGTGTCGTTTATTCTGCAGTAACGCTCCTGACGTCTTCGGCGAGCTCAGCGATGACAAACAGCTCACGCTCTCTCATTACTTTACAGCACTGTGTGTTCATTTAAATCACATAGCATATATATATATATATATATACACACACACAAATAAACTCTTCATCTATCTATCTATTGTGTTTGGTGTTAGTTGGTGTTAGCTGTATTTATTAGATAGATTTTTTGATTTTTAACCTAATCTAAACAACCCAACTGCAGTTGGACTGATATTATATGTTTATATATACTGTATATATATACAGTGAGGTCAATAAGTATTTGATCACCCTGTTATTTTGCATGTTCTCTTACTTAGAAATCATGAAGGGGTCTACAATTTGATCACTTGCTTATCAGTCTTAAACTTTCACTGTTTAAGATTGGTGAGGAATCAGCCCAGAACTACACGGGAGGAGCTGCTCAATGCCGTGAAGAGAGCCGGGACCATCGTTTCCAAGGCTACTATCAGTAATACACTAAGACGTCATGATTTAAAATCTTGCATCGCACGGAAGGTTCCTCTGCTTGAGTCAGCCCATGTCCGGCCCATCTGAAGTTTACCAGGGACCATCTGGATGATCCAGAGGAGTTATGGGAGAAAGTCCTGTGGTCAGATGAGACCAAAGTAGAAGTTTTTGGAATGATGAGTATCATCCCAATAATACCATACCTACAGTGAAGCATCATGCTCTGGGGGTCAGGGGACAGGACGACTGCACTGGATTAAGGAGAGGATGAACGGGGCCATGTATTGTGACACTCCTTCCCTCAGTCAGAGCATTAAAGATGGGTCATGGCTGGGTCTTGACCCAAAGCACGCAGCCAGGAAAACCAAGGAGGGGCTCCGGAAGAAGCATATCAAGGTTCTGGAGTGGCCTGGCCAGTCTCCAGACCTAAATCCAATAGAAAATCTTTGGAGGGATCTAGAGAAGATCTGTGAGGAGGAGTGGGCCAGAATCCCTCTTGCAGTGTGTGCAAACCGGCTGAAGAACTACAGGAACCGCCTGACCTCTGGAATTCTTAACAAAGGCTTCTGTACCAAATATTACATTTTTTTTTGACTCAACTGATCAAATACTTATTTAACACAGTAATTCCCAAGTAATGTGATTTCCAGATATAGATTCTGTCTCTCACAGTGGAGATACACCATGATTTCCAAGTAAGAGAACTGGCAAAATCACAGGGTGATCAAATACTTACTGACCTCACTGTATATCAGGATTTTTCCTGGGTCAAAAAGATCTTCGGTGGTGGCTGACGGTCATCCACACACAATACAAATTGTCATATGACCTGAAATGACTGTGGATTAAGGCTAAATCTTTTATTATTATGAATAAATCACACTGTGGTCTCTCATCTGAGGTGTTCTGAGTAAATCAGGCCTGTTTATAATAGATATCCATCAATTCAGACGGTGACGTCTTGTGTTACGTATTTACGTTTTATGTGTTTATGTATTTGTGTGTGTGTATACATATACATTATAACATTAAAATGTCATGTGTTGATGCTTAATTGTGAACAAATTAACCATTAATTACTGCTTAACTAATGCATTATTCTGAAGTGTTACCTTATTTTCTAATTGATATTAATGATTTGTTTGTTATGATATATTTTGTATTCAAAGTAAACATGTTTAATTATTTACCCTTTTTATTTGATTTAAGTGAATCTTTATCTCTCTATTTATTTATGGATATTTTGACCTTATTTTTCTGTACAGTATTGGGAGGCTTTTATCTGGAGCAGCACGTGACTGAGCTCCTCAGACGTGTTTGTCTCCTCGTGTCGGAATGGCGTCTGGAGCGCATCCCACCGAGTTTGCTTTCGGAGACTCATGTCAGCTGTTTAATGTCCATGTTTTTGGCAGCGCTCGGTGTCGACGGTTTCCATTAAGGGCACATCAGCAGTAAATCAGTCAGGTTAATGTCTATCTCCTCTCGTCTGGAAGAAGTTGTTTGATAGAGAGAAGTGTGTCGATCTGTTAGATATGAGATATTCAGATGTGATTGTGAGCAGCTGTAATGAAGGATTGTGGATGAAAGGCTCTGGAGGCTGAGATGATGATGCTTTCTCTTTGAGAGCTTGAGGAAACTGATCTTACTTTAATGGTGTAATATCTGGATTAGTTTACAGACAGTTTGCTGGCTAATTGCCGGCATGAGAAGTTTTCAAAATTCAGTATCTTAGCATCCCATAATCCTAGGGCTTGTTAGTGATTCGATGTTCCCGTGTAAGTGCTGTCGGGGCATTGTTTAGTCATTGCTTTGTGTCTATGATTTCCTGTCTCTTGAGTCTCCTGTTTTCTTTCTTTTTCTAAATTTTATTTTAGTTATAATTAATTCGCAATGTTTAATATATTTTATTTTCCTAATTTTTATTTATCCAAATTTGATTTATGTCTTAACATTTTCATTTATAATTGAATTTTTGTTTTTAATTTGTATGTATTTTTAATGATGTTTTTGTTATTGTATTAATTCCTTTATTATTATTTTTTACTGTTTATTTATTCTTAATTTAATTTATTTCATGATTTATTAATTTGTATTCATTGTATGATATTTTCTTGAATTTCTGTTGTTTATTTTTTGTATTTTTATTATTTATTGTTGTAATGTGTAAGTTTAATTTGTTTAAATTTTGTATTTATTTTTATTGTTGATTTATTTATTGATATATTTATTTGCTTTGGTTTATGTTTTTTTTGTTTACTTCATTTTTTTAATCAATGACTTGATATCTTTATTCATTTAAACTGCTTGTAAAAACACAAGCAGTCAATAAAACGAGCATCTATTTCTGTAAATTCAGTTATTTCATGTAAATCAATGCTTGATCTTGCAGTTCAGTGTTTAGATGGATGTTGTGCCGGGAATTACAGCTGAAATGAGTAAACATCTGTGCTTTTACACGACAAGCATCATGATGGAAATGATCCTGATACGTGTTTGTGAACGAACAAACAAGCAGGAAGATTGAGACTCAATTAGTGCTCATTGTGTCTCGAGCATCTAGAACAATAAACACGCTCACGACATTTACATCTCACTCATGATTGACAGCTCAGGAGGCGGAGTCTTTGTGATGTCTGATTGACAGTTTAGGAGGCGTGGTCTGCTCTCTGATTGACTGCTCAGGAGGCGGAGTCTGTGCTCTGTGGTGTTCAGACGGTTTAATGCAGAGACGCTGACAGTTGCTCCGTTCTGCTCTGTTTCTGTTCACTTACATGTTCATGTCTCAAATACTGGCCTGTCAGAACAAGAAGAAAAACAGAGAGAAACGTCATTTACTGTAGCTCGACTGCTTTCACATCAGTTACACTGTCTTATTGTAGCTTAAAAATGGCATGCATTAAAACAACAAAACAAAACAGATATTCACACAGAAAACTGTGTTTTAGATAATAATAATGTTTGACAGTTTCGACTGTATTTCTGATCCAAACCTCTTCTTAATAAAACTATAATCTCGACGTCAGTGAATGAAGACACACGAGACAGACAGAAACACTTCCAGAACAAAGCAAGCTTTAGAAAAGACTTCAATTAAAGGCAAAAAGTATATGCGTGCAAGAAAAGTTGAATAATATCATAAAAATGCACAATTTTCACATCATTCATCATTTTTACTGTACTTTTAATCAAATAAATGCTTCGATCAGAAACAGCTGTAATTATTGCAGTGGTTTGATCAGTGGTGTGTGTCTGTACGAGTGTGTGTGTGTTTTAGCTCAGTTAGTTTGAGTGTGTTTGCTGAAACTCGGCCCGTGTAAGAGACCCGAGGCGTTCACGGACGCTCCTCCTGAATGTTTAATATCAGAGCGCTGACATGATGCTGCTCCGGGCCTGTGTGCTGCTCAGTCCGGCGATGGAGTGGCCGGTAGGTTCACGCGCTCCTGTGTGTGTGTGTGTGTGTGTGTGATGGAAATGTACTGTAATGCAGCGGCTGAATCGATGTCTGAACTGAGATGAAAGTCTGAACCTCGCACCAGAACTCTGCAGGAACCGGCAGGCTGTGTTGGATTTGTGTGAATGTGGACCTGCAGACGAGGAGTTTTATCTTGTTTTCAATGCTCAAAAGGAGATTTACTTCAAGCAAAACCACTTCCGATTTTTTTTTGTAGTATTTTAAAGTAATCTTGTTTGTTGCTTTGCTGGTTTTTATTGTATTTGTTATACTTGTATTTCTTATTGTTTTTGCCATGAATATAGCTTAAGATCTGCTATTATATTCCACTACTACTAGTCTCTTAAAATTATTATTATTAAATTATTATTTAATTTGACCTTTTAATGTTTGACTAAGTCAATGTGTAATTTGATTAATTGTGTTTTTAATTATTTATTTTAATAATTTGAGTAATTTTCAATAAATGTTTTTATTTAAAAATTGTACTTATTATTTTTAATTTTGTTTTAAAAAAATATACTTGTATTTTTAAAGTTACAATTATTTATTTTGATTGCATATTTTTTGTATTCATTTTCAACAATTGTTTTAATTTGAACATTTATTCATTTTAATTTTGCATTATGATTTTATTAGGTTTTAGCAAGTGTTTTCATTTTATTTTAAAATATAAAGAATTTATTTTTAGTTATTTTATCTGTATTTGTTTTTGAAATTTAAAACAATTTCTATGTAATTATACATTTTAAAGAGTGTATTGATTTTTATTAGGTTTAGCAAGTGTTTTCATTTAACTTTAAAAAAATATTTTTTTAATGATTTTATTTAGGTCAGTATTTTATTTAAACTAGTTGTATTTTAAAAAAATATTTTTACTTAGAATTTTTCCTGATTGTAATGAATTACATTTTTTAATTGTACAATTATTTATTTTTTATTAACCATTTTTGTCAGTCATTTTATTTAAATTTGTTGATTGAGTATGAATCACATTAGATTTATATGAACGCGAGGACTTTATCGATTAGAGGTCAACCTGCGCCGCCTTTTCACTGCAAACAATATTTTAATGTTTTTAAAATCCAAAGATGCTTAAAATGAGATTTACTTCAAGCTACACGAACAATAAAGGAACACAGTTTTAAATACGTGTTAACACCTTCTGCTCTTCTTCTCCTCAGATATGTGTCACCAAGATGTCCACTCGCAGCTGCCAGGGATCGGACTCGGTCATCAAGCCCCTGGACACTATCCCTGAGGATCGGAAGGTGCGTGTGCAGCGGACGCAGAGCGGCTTCGACCCCTTCGAGAAACCGGCGGGACAGGTCAAGCGCGTTCACTCGGAGAACAACGCCTGCATCAACGCCAAGAGCTCGTCGTCCGGAAAAGAGTCTCCCAAACTCCGCCGTCACTCCAGCCCCAGCTCCGTGAGTCTCGTTACTGACTTCATCACATGGGTTTGAGAGTTCATCAGCTCTGCTTGTTTATTTGATTTAGTCTGTTTAACACATACTACTTCAGGGATTCCCAAACATTGGTGTATGCTGATTCCCTTGGAGCAAAAATATTAATTTGTTCATATATCAATAATTTATGAACACTTTCACGTTCACGCTTCTCTGACGTTGGTTAATAGTCATGTAATACACGTGCAGATATACAATTACAACATCTTTTTAAAGAAGTGTTTTATTTTCATTTACTTTTTATTTATTCAGAAATGTATTTATTCTTATTTTACAATAAGGTTTTTAGTATTTTTTTTATTTAAATGTTTTAATCTTTTTAATTATTTGTTATAATTAATTATATGATTGTATACATTTTTACTTTTTTTGTTTACAGTTTTTATGTTTATTTAATTTTTAATAAATTTAATTTTTATTGATTTTAGTAAGCCTTTTATTTGTATTTTTTTATTAGTTGTAATAAATGTTTTTTTTTCATTTGAATAATTTTACATTTAAATTGATTTATTTAAATTTTACTTTTGTTTTCCTTATTTAATATTTTTAAAAAATATTCATTTATTTAAATGTTACTTTAAAAATGTTTTAATTTTTAGCAAGGTTTTTATTTTTAAATCGTTTTTAATTTTACTGTATTGCTTTATTATTTTTTTCCCCCAAAATTACTTTTTAGTAATTGTTTTATTTTGCATTAAAAAAGTAATTTTAACAGTTTTATAAATGTTTAGTATGTTTATTTAGTTTCTTTTTATTTTAAAATGATTTATCTTCATTTTTTTACATTATTATTTTATTAATTGGCAGTTTTTGTAGACCCCACTTTATTGATTCTTACGTACAGCATTTTGTATAAATACTACATTTATTTCAGTTGAATTTAAAAAGTGTGTAACTCTGAAAGCAAGACACGTTTTAACTGAGAGAGAGAACTGAAGGTGGCCGGTTTGAAGAAAACACATTACTTGCTAATTCACACCAATGAAAAATGGATGAGTGTAAGACCAGATAGAAGAAAGAGAGAGAGCCTGACCTCTTTCCCATCACACCCTTCTCCTGATCCTCCCACAGACCAAATCCACTCAGACCTGTTCTCCACAGGGCCCCTGCGCTCCCGACACCTCCATCAGGATAATAAAGGCGTGCTGAGGTGATATTTAGAGAGCGCTGGTGTCTGGTGTTGATAAAGCGCAAGGGTTTGAGGTTACAGCTGCATCGGAGCGAGCGCTTCTCCAGGAAGAGTGTGCTAATCTTTCACAGCGATCGCCGCGAACGAAACCTGATTACTGAAGAAACGCTGCGTTTTCACCAGCATCACTGCCATCAGCACGCTCCAGTCTAAATAAAACGTACTTAAAACAGATTCAATTATAATATATATTTAAATAAATAATAATAAAAACATCTTTAAATAAAAAACTTATTAAAAAAATAAATATAAAAATCATAATATAGATAAAATAAAACACATACTACAAACAAATAAAAACATAATGTGGAATTAAAATAAAATAATAATATAAAAGATTTCAAAATAAAAAGAATCAAAACACAAAAAAATAGTGAAAAAGGTACTATTAAAATAAGTAAGTTATTAAAATAAAAAACTTAAACTTCTTAAAATCAAATAATAATGTGAAATATTAATGATTATATGATTTTTTATATGATTTTTTTTCAAAATTAATTTTTACATTTAAATTTTTTTAAATTTAAAGTTTTATTTAATTTTTTGTTTTTGTTATGAAATTAGTTTTCTTATTGATTTAGTTTATTTTATATTTTTTAATTAACACATATTCTGACTAACTGTAGTGAACTCATAATCTGAAGCGTCTGAAACACAGGAAATCAACACATGCTGTCATGAATAATTAAGAGAAGTGTCTTCTCATTGGATGAGGACATGCATTCTCATGAATAATGAGTCATCGATGAGTCATCGGTGTAATACAGCTTTAAGAAAACTGATGAAGATGAGAACAGCACAATTAACCAGTTTCCTCATTAAATTATAATTATATATGATGTATACATGTTAAAATGTAAAAAAAATATAAATGTAAAAATTGTGAAATATTATTAGAATTTAAAATAGCTGTTTTCTGTGTTAAAGTGTAATGTATTTCTGTGATGTTCAGCATCATTCCTCCAGTCTTCAGTGTCACATGATCTTCAGAAATCAGAATAATATACTGATTTACTGCTCAACACACATTTCTGATTATTATAAAAACATCGATATAGAACAGCATTGATTTGTTACATTATAAATGTCTTTGTGCAGTTTTTTAGCAGCTTTTACCAAGCGCTCACAGCACAAGCCTGCAGAGCTCATTTCCTGTTTAACAGGAAGTAATTCAACAGCACAGACTCGTTAATGTCTGACCCAGAATCCCCGGCTGCGGCAGCACACACATCCTGTAATAAAAGTGTTTTCCTCTCTCTCTGTGTTTCAGCCCACGAGCCCAAAGTTTGGAAAAGCAGATTCGTACGAGAAGCTGGAGAAGCTCGGAGAGGGATCGTACGCTACTGTCTATAAAGGGAAGAGCAAGTGAGTTCAGATCCTGCTTTGAGCTAATTCAGCTTTCATTACAAACATTGGAGAAAAATTCTAAAAAATGTAATAAATTATTTTAAATTTATTATTATTATTATAATTTTTAATTTAATGAAATTAAGTTAATTAGAAAAAAAAAAATTTACCAATTAAATTAAAACAGAAAACACCACATTTGAGAAAAATAAAATAGAAATCCAGAAAAAATAAACACCAGATTTTGTTAAAAATAAAACAGAATTTATAATTTCACATGGCCCTATTATTGTTGCAGTGTTTATATTTTGACATTAAAAGTTTTATGAATTCAGTTGATTAGACATGCCTGTATCTATGATTTGAGTTTATTAGGAGAGGCTGATGATGTCATCAGAAAAAGAAAGTTGTTTAGTCATTTCTTTTATTTGTGCCCGGTTCACAATAAGGGCATTCCTTACGAACGATTGCTTATGATGCGTTTATATGAGAATGGGTTGTAAGATGCATATTTTCTGTCTGTCGTCATTTTTTTTTTGCGTTATGCACAGAATCTTTTTTTCCTGGAAATCACCTTTTTGGAGTGAGCGGATGGAAGTAGTATAGTGTAGCCTTGTTTATTATTAAAAGCCCCTCATTATGCATGAGACCCTTTTTCCTCCTGCTATTATTGGTGTTTTGGTTATTCAATAAACACTATCTGACATTTAAATCAACATTATCTTTAGGATTTATATCTCTCACATGAAAGAACATTATTTAACACAATCACTATAGATTTTATTAGTGTCGACACAATAATATTTGAATTGCCTTTCTTTAAACACATAATCACATCAGTAAATATTGAATAAAGGTTGAAGGTGTTTAATTATGCAGGATAATCAGAGATGGTACGGGTTTGTTCTGGGTTTTTATTAGCGCCTGCTGTGTTCCTCTGGGCTCTGTGACTCGTTTAGTAACGCAACTGTAAGCAAAGACAGATAATTATGATGATGTGAAATCTGAATGAAATTATTCTTCGTATCGCTGTAATAAAACCAGAGCCTGAGAAAATCTGGAAAATAAAATAGCAGGCAGCGTGAAACGAGTGGTGCGTTACTGTCAGTGTTTTTCACAGTAATGATGGCGTTCAGATTCACTCCACTGCCTCCAAATTACATTTCATCCTCTTAAAGTGACAGTAAATCTCTCCTGAGCTGCTTTATTGTCTCAGCGGGCACAAACCATCACAGCTTTTACACAAAACCCTCTGAAACAACGGGCCTTTTCTGATGACATCATCAGTTCCTCCTGTCAGTCTGATAAAGTCATATTGTATACAGGGACATATGTTTTTCCTACAATTCTGCGTTTTCTGTTTCTATTTCTGGATTTGCTTTAATGGTAATTAAATTGTAATAATGAAAAAGCATGTAAATCCATTGAATTCATAAAAGTTTTACATGTAAAATGTAATAATTATTCACATTTTTATTTTTAAGTGCTCTAAATAGTTTCATCATTCTCTGAAAAAATATTTAAAAATAAAAATGCAAAGTAAATAATTCCTTTTCAACAAATTATTGCATTGTTCAATTTTAATACAATTTATTTTTTCATATAAGTAATTCAATAAATTGGATAGATAGGTGGTACAGATTATTTATTTATTTAAGAAAGTTAAATCTATAAAAAATGTATTATGTTGTTTGAATACACATAAAGTTGTTTGAAACAGTATATTTTTGTAATATAATATATGCTACAATTAAACATATAAATAATGTGATCCCTGAATATAAAGTTTCACGCCGCAATATTGTTTATTGGTTCGATAGTTTGTGTTTAAGCATTAGATTTCATTAGTTCATGGATCTGAGCTCAGGACCTCAGAGTTTGGTTTACAGGGGCGGTGTGTTTTGTCTGAATGCTGCTGATGTTGTGTGTCTTCAGGGTGAACGGGAAGCTGGTTGCGTTGAAAGTGATTCGTCTGCAGGAGGAAGAAGGAACGCCGTTCACAGCGATTCGAGAAGGTTAGATATCTCTCTATCACCGGTCCATTTGTTTCAGAACGTTTGACCAATTCTCTAAATGAAAACTTTTTCTTTATTAACTCTCTACTGACAGAGAATTCTATTCAAAATAGCGGTTCTTTGATTTCTATAAACTATAAAACATTAATTTCACTGTAAAGAGAAAATGTAACATCTACAATAAAAAAAGTAGCTGTGGTTGCCATATTTTTTTTATCGTAAATAGTACGGTAGCAATATTTTACGGTTGTAACTAACTGCTATAGTGGTAATATACCAACCTATTAAAGTTTGGTAATTCGCTGATAAACACTAAAAGCAGGCGATGATGAGAAAGTCACATGCTGAACTAAAGCAGCTTATAAATATGAATATATAAAGAAGGATACAAATGTACAGAGTCAAACAATAAACACCTTCCTGATAACACACATGCAAGTCAAATAATGCTATAAACATTCATTGAACAACATTAGATAAGAAAAAAACAAGGAGAAAGTAAATGTAACAAGTGAACACTGTAACAGTGCAGTTGTTACGAACAGTTTAATATGTAACAAGGAATTCTGGGAATTCACTGTAAATGATACTTCTCTTTCCATTTACAAAAACGGTATACTACTGTAAAATTGCTGTATACAGTATCAGAACTTACCGGTAACCATTTAAGAAGTTTAAACTCAGTGTTTGAATGATTCAGTAACATGGGAAAAATCTTCACTGAAGCTAAAGGCTTTCTCTCCAAGCGTGTGAGAAGCTCTCTGTGTTTTAATTGCTCGGCGTGTTTTTGATCTGCGTGATCCCGGCCGATCTTCTGGATCAGGAAAACGCTTTGAACACTGAACTACTTCACAGCGCTCACACCTGATTCTGACTGAATCATCTTCTACACAGAAATCTGCTCCGTGTCAATAATAAAGCAATTCTGATAAAGAAGGTTTCTGAGCTAGACGAGAAAAGAAGAAAGAGCTGAAGTTAGGGATTAACCGGCAGCATGAAGTTCAGATGTTGGTTATTATTATTATTATTATTATTATGACATCATGTAGTTCTGTCTCTCTTTCTAGCTCTCTTTTTTCTGAAACATAAATTAAGAATACCTAAGCTTCGTTTTTTTTCAAGTATTTATTAATCTTATTTAATTTAATTTTATTATTTTATTTTTTTATTGCATTGATGCATTTTAATAAATACATAACAATTAACAAATAAATGTCATTATTATTTTTGTTTCAGTTTCTTGTTTCATCACATAATTAAATTAATAAGAATAAATCTATACAAATACATTATTAATAAATAAAAAATATATATTTAACCTGTGTTTAATTGTACATTTTTAAATATTTACTTTTTATTTAACTTGCATTTTCTTATTTATTTATTATTATTATTATTTATAATGTTATTTTTATTAGGGGTGCACCGATCCGATATTAGGATCGGATATCGGCCCCGATATTGAAAAAATAGCTGGATCGGGGAT
>JAUCMS010000520.1:0-11586 GCA_032357445.1 Enteromius radiatus | reverse complement strand
CAGTTCAAGATGAGATATTTGGAAGATTGGAGAGGCGGAGATCGGCGGAGATTGTTACTTTTTTTTTTATATATTTTTGAGTTTCTGCTTTAGTAATCACAGAATTATTATAAAGGAATCTAAAGGAATAAAGGATTATTTCTTAATTAAAGAAGACTTTAATGCTGGGCCCTCAAATTCCTCCTAACTTTCACCCCATTAGCATTGACAGTGGAGACTGGGAATTTTTTTTTTTTCATCCAAAATGGTTAATACAATTATATAATAGGTGTTTTAGCAAAGTTATCAGCAAGGAATTTCAGTATCTCTAGACATTAATTGCTAAGCCTTTAATTGTTTAAAGCTTTCACTTATGTTCTTAAATCTTAAATCATAAATTATTCTTTAATTTTAGCAATTACGAATACAATACCTTATTGTTTTTTTCTTTTATAGGAATCGTTCTAGGAACACTGGTTATGTGGGCGGGTGTTGTTTTTATAGGAAGTGTGTTTGAGAGTGTGTCTTTTTCAGCACCGTCACACCACCTTCAACTCATTTGTTATGTAAAACATCAAACAAACCAGATGATATTGCTTCATTTTAAGATGTTTTGGAGCCTTCGTATGGAGGTCTGGAGAAAGACAGAGACACGTGGGGGAATTCAGTTATCGTAAAACTGCCTGTATTTGTTTCATGCACACCATGACAACATGGCAATGCTATTCTGCACAGTGAGGATTTCATTGCTCCATAAAGGCTGGACTGAGCACGCCCAATGCTCGTTCCAAACATGTGAGCTGTAATATATATTTCAATCAAAATAAGCATGTATATGCAGAAAAAATCTATGTACATGCAGCTTTCTTAGCAGGTTTGAATAGAAATGAAAATATTTGTATATCATATAATGTATATCATTATGGACATTAACATACCCTTAGTGCATGATTTTATGTAAATTGGAGTAATAAATGTAACTTGAGAGAGATGAAGCATAGCATATAAAATATCAAACCTTTAAAGATCTTCTAAAATATGCATGTTCTGAGTGTATTTACTTCTGCTAAAATGTATGACCTACACCCTACTGAAAACACCCTGCCTTTTGTTTGCCCAAATCCCTTAGTGATTCTTTTTTTTCACACAGATACACACAGATACACACTATCCACACACACAAACCACAGTAAAGTCTTGAATCTTGATACCTCATCTTGGGAAAATGTTGCAACGATTGAATTTGAATTGCTAGAAAGTCTGTGATTTCCCGAACTTAAAAAATTCCTTGTATAATACAAAATTTCTTGTATTATAAGTGTGTGATTGGCAAGTGATATGCATTCTGTAGGCCTGTATGTATATACACTTGTATGCACTGACATTCTCATCGGACTAGCTTTGTAATTCAAAAAATATGTTCATTAGTGTAGTTATGTTATGTACAGTATAGAGAGGTTTTTAAATACGGTTATATAGAATTTGTATTTACAGATGGTCTATGTCATAATATACGCTATACTGTATGTCTTCTGTTTTATCTTGGATTTTTGGTTTGTTTAGTTCTCACTTCAAGGTTGTTTTGTTAGTTTTTAAATGAATCCTTTAAGTACATATTTCCCAGTTAAATTAAATCATGCCACTTTGATTTAAGACACAAAATGAAATTGTTTCCCACAACAGAGCACAATGTGTTTGTGTGCTCAAGGCTATGCCAATTTTCTCATCTCAAACTGTTTCCCACTGCACTCTCTTTATATAACAACTCCACAGATCCAGAGGATTCAGCAGAATTAATAAATGACACACTTTATTTAGTTCCTCTTTTAGTAGCGCTCATCAGGGATAATTAGCCACAGAGGCTTTCTATTCATAATTTAGCACTAATAACTCAACAATGGTACATTGAAGCCATGGATGATGTGAAATGACAAATATGGATTTTCCCCATTCTCTGACATTTTCATTGGATTTGGGAACACTTTCTTCTGTAATCCCATCTGTCACATTGGATTATGATCTGCAGCAGGATGCAACTGCTTTTTTGCTGCTCATTTATAGATGCTGGCTCATCTGTAAATAAAACTGTGTACTGCAAATATTAGCACACGTTTAAATAAGTATATTGTGCTGTGGTTGTGTGTATCTCTGTTTGGGAGTTTACATAGTTGTACCATAGTTTGGGGATCAGAGTTTCCATGGAAATTAGCTAAATCTGATTCATAGTGATTCATAAATGAATAAAATAATAAAAAAAAATATTTCCTTGGTGGTTAATGTTAAATTTGGTTTAATGTATAGTATACGGTCCCATTTCATTTTAATGTCCAATTCTTGCTAATAACAAACCATTAAGTACGGCTTTTGCTTCAAAAAACTGTTAATAAACTGTTAATAAAAAGTTGCTGCTTGAATATGGTCATGCAGAATATGTGCTTTGTATGTACTAATAAAAAGCCAATATGTTAACAATAGGGTGCTATAATTATCAGCTAGTTAATGCTGAGAAGTGGTCCCTATATTAAAATATATACACTATAGACAATTAAATGTTTTAGTTAAAATGATTTATTTTAGTGTTTCATATATTATATAACATTAAATAATAATAAGCTAGTGAGACTGCAATAATTGCACATTTTTTTGCTGTGTATTCATTAAACTCAATGACACTATTTAAAAAAAAAAAAAAAATACTTTTATTACAGTATTGTTGTTTAACATTATAGGTCATTCCAGTAATTTAAAGCCAATGTTATGTCATTACACATCAGACAATATACTGTAGTAAAAATGGTGTGGGTATTTTGTTTCTGTTTTTGCTATCTCTTTTCAAGGCCTACAGGAGTGCACATTCTACATATCACAATAACACTAATACCACTAACCCACTTATATAGGCGTTATACACTCACTGAAGATAAAAAGTGATACAATTGTATTTAAAGTAACATCATCTATGCAAAAGAAAATAACATCCTAACAATACAATAACAAATACTGGTATACTCCCTTTCTCCATTTGACAAAAGTCAAATGAATTTAGCTTTGGATCTGTGTTAAAAGATTCTTGATGCTTAATTGGTGTTTAATTGTCATAAAAGCTAAAAATGCATAATGAACCATAATTGATCATAATTAAACAAATTTTGCTTTGCTCTATTTTATATACATATGTGTGTATATAATTACTGCTGTTGTGTAGGCTAAGTAGTTGTTCAGTGCATTAGTTTGTCTGGCTAGTAGCCTAGGGCTTTCATATCAGTGTCTGCAGTATGTGCTTGTTCAGAGATGCATTTTCTTATCATATTTCATTTTCTCTGCTGTGTAGACAGTCAGCTACATGTAGTTACATGTCCAAGCCTTCTTCATTATACTAGTGCACACTAATTTGCTCTCATGTGTTAGTTATTAGTGATTAATCGCAGGTCATTAGAGACACTCAGCATCAAGTAGAACAGAACACTCTGTGCTGTAGTGCAGTGAAAGCTCAGGACTCTCAAGGTTAAAGTCCCGGCTGGAGCTTGTGATCTTCTGCCAAATTAAGGTGATGATGCAGGAGTTCTCCTGTTCATTAGGTCATTAGCCAAGTTTCCATCCAGATTTTACGCTGTTTTGTTTGCGGGAGAGAATCTGCGGGAAAAAATATTTGCGAAATTTGCTGTCTCCAGCCTGTTTCCATCTAACTGGCCTTTTACTGATAAAATGGTGTGCATGATGACGTCATCCTTAAAAAAAACTAATTGTTGCATAAGTTTTGGTGTATCTCAAAAAATAATGCCCTTAAGCTGTTTCCATACATAATTTCAGCTATTGCGCAAATCATATGCAAATAGTCTGTTTGAAAAAAAAAAATTAAAACCTTAGCCCATTATTAAATTATGGAGGCCTACATAAACATAGCAAGTTCAATGAGTTTTCATGTTTTTTGCACTTTGTTATAGACTATTTAGATACTCCAGCATCAAGCCATAGGCTCTTCATAAGCAGGTGCAGTTGTTGTTGTTTTCCTGATTTAGTTTTATTAGTCTGTATTGGAAATAGGAATGTTAATTTAGGTTATTTTATTATTAACTGACAAGATTATGCTAAATTACAAGTAAATTAAATTTGAATTGATACATAGCTGTGACCCATTAAAAATAGCTTCATTTGTTTCCAGGGATTAATTTAACAAATTATTTAACAAAACGAAAAAAAAAAACAAAAAAACGCAACAAGTAGAAGCCTATATGCAGAATTTCTGTTAATTTTTGTGATGCACTTTTGAAAGCAGCATCCAATTATTTACAGAAGCACGACTGTTTTTATTGTGAATGTACACAAATAAAATAAATATTTAGAATAATTTCGAATAATGTCTTATTTTTGAATGAGTATAGTAAGCTGTTTCCACTTTTATAAGGAGAAAAAATCAAGTGATCCTGCCGGTGCTGTGTGCAGTTAAACATTAAACTAATAACTCGACAATATAATATTGGTGTTTCCAAACAACTTTTTAAAATATCGATATAGAATTAAAAATACTGTGTCGACATTTACAAAATGATATCGATAGTTAGCATTTTCATCAGCTATATCAGTAAAAAATTTGAAGCGCTAAATATTTTGGATGGAAACTTGGCTACAGATGCAAGGTTCATTGACAAAGGTGTGTTGATACCTAATAGTGTTGTTTTCTGCTTATCTGCTGTATGGAATATTGTGATACTGTGTTTATCACGGGGCAGTCTTAACCTTAAAAATGCCACCCACACTTCATTAGCAGACTAATTCAGTGGCAGTAGCAGTACTTAATGCCTTTATTGACCTCAAGGTAGTACACTTTCATGGCCTTAAAGGAGTACATCGTGGATCAGACCAGAGTCTAGTGGTCCCAAGTCTGGTGGTCTCAGTCTGGCGATTCCAAATTTGGTGACCCCTTAGTGCTTCCTGGTCTGGTGGTCACAATACTCCCTGATCCTGTGATCTCAGTGCTCCCTACCCTGGAGGTCCGAAGTCTGGTCACAGCTCTCTGAAGTCAAGTGGTCTCTCTTGCTCAGTGGTCACATGTCCAGTAGGTTTAGAGCTCCTAGCCCTGTGGTCCTAAATCTTGTTGGGTATGAGTCACCATCTGGTGGTCCCGATGGTCCTTTCCTTGTCAACACCTCAAGTAATAGCTACTGCCAATTTGTTTGTCTGAACCACACACACTTCCCTGACTTCCCCAGAGGTGATGGCATCTGCTGTGACATCTCCAGAGCCAGTGGCGTCTGATGTGGCTACCCCTGACTCCTCAGAGTTACCAGGAGGGTCATCCCTGAGTCTTTAGAGTTCTCTATCGTGACCAGGAGGACCGTCCTTGATTCCTCAGAATTCCCCTTCACAACCAGGAGGGCCGTCCCCTGGTCCTCAGAGTTTACCCTCATGTCCAAAAGAGCCATTCTGACTCCCTTGACTACCCCTTTACTGCCATGTGGATCATTTTTGAACTTCTTGAGTTACCTGCTCACTCTATCAAGACTAGGAGTGTCATCCCTGAACGTGTGTCTTGGATTATGCTCAGTTCAGCTTAAACACTCTCAAGAAACTCCAGGACACTGATGATTAATTTACATAAAGTTTACTGAGAATATTGTGAAACTGTAATTGTAACTGTAAATTACAGTATATATATATATATATACATATATATATATATATAAATATAAATACAAGTGTATGATAAAACGCAATCGAGCTAGAAAACTATCTTAATATAACATAATAAGAAATACTCACAGATGTTGCTTTAGCAAAAAGGGAAATGGAAAAGGCAATCGTTCAAGAAACAAATGACGTAGAGGGCTCGCACACTGCTGTGAATGACTACCGCATAGCGATCTACTTCCTATATCATGACGCGTTACTACCCTTACAAAGATAAGTTGATCACACTGTACTGTAGAGATAAAACAAAAATACCCCTCTCTTCCTTAATTTTTTTTTTCATGCGGCATGACACCTTGTGTTACATTCTAATACTTTTATGACAACAATAGCCATCTATTCCTGGTCTGTTACAGCCATGGAAGCTACCCCTGGTTTGGTTCCCTGTCTCTTTCACTTTGCCATGGTGCTATACTCTGCCATACTGGTCATCTGCTCTTCTGTGAACTCCAGATCCCCAGAGCTCTTCTGTTCTACCCTGGAGGCCCTCTTCTCAGTTGGCACTAGGTCTCTTCCTTCTCCAGGAACCCCTGGTGTTGTCCGGCTCTGTCATGGTGGTCTTCTGCATTGGTTACCTTCTTAGCTAGCTTTGCTGTGGTGATTTCCCGATCCTGACTGGTCTTCGTCTCCACCCCCCACTCACTACAGTGAAATGTTTAACTTTTGCTCTAATTCTTTTCCAGATGTAAAGTCAGTAAATGTCTGCTGGATTTTTGCTTTAAGTTTTATCCCATTGATGTCAAATTGCAACCCCTCTCATGTAGAAGAACAGCAGACCCTCTCCAGGCAGCCAACTCCCTGAAAGCATGCACTCTAGCGCCATTTTAGATTGCCAGAGAATTTAGTTGGAACTCTAGAGCTAGCTAGTGTTGGCTTATACAGTGTGTAGAGAGGTTATATTACCCTACAGGAATAAAACGCTTCCCTCTGTTTATGTGAGACCTGCCAATTGCATGTCACTGGTGCTAGCTTTCATAATTCTTTGGCCTTGAGGAAAGATATTTAACCTTGCAGTTTCAATGACCTTTTTACTGATAGCTTCCGAGATTCTTCCAAAGGTTTCCCTTTGATTTTGAGTGCCTCAGGTGAGTAATGTGTAAAGCAATTGCTTACACCTGCCAACACATTTTTTTATAATCTTGTTTACTTACTCTTGTTGCTTTGCAAAGTTTAGGTTTCAGAGAGTTAGATATGTTGAGAATGGCGATGCAGAGATTTTATTTCGAGTCCAATATTAAGATCCTCAAGTTTCCATGTTGACTTACTCAGTTCACCCTCCCTTTTTTCATGTTTGCACTCCTTCCCTATTATATAGTCTGCTTATCTTCCTCCACCATAGTTTTTCCATGGTCCATTTCTCCTAGCCCAACCCATCCACTTTTTAGTGCCGCTTGTATAACCTCCTTAGCTGTGCTGTTTTTTTTTTTTTTGTTTGTTTTCCTCATGTCTGCTCTTTTCTGTCTATAACTTTCAGTCATCATATGGCAGGTGTGACATTCTTGGAAGCTTAAGCACCCAAATTGTTCATTCCCAAGGCGCTGATGGGGTGTCCATCTGGAGCACTTAACCCCAGGGAGGACTGTTCCTGGAATTGTTCTGGTGTTTGCTGTTTTGGATGAAAACATCCTCTTGATTTCAAAATGATAACTAACGTTATAACGTGCACACTTTCAGCCGAGTGAAGACTGCTTGTGTGTGATCACGGGAAACATTCTTTGCTGCTCTTATTCAGGTGTTGTTTTCTGTCTGCAGCTGAGCTAAATATACCCGACAGGGTGAAAGACACACCCTGTGGTGCCCAGTGATGAGGACTTCTTATCATTGCAGGGTTTGGATTACATTCTTCAGTTGATGGGCAAAAGAATGCTTAGAGCAGTGGCTTTCAAACTAAGGTGCAGGGGCCGGGCTGCATTAGGATGTTAAGGGGTCCACAAAAACTTTTACTGAAACCTATTAGTCAAAGTTGATGTATTAAGAGAATAATTTAGCAGGCATTTAATAATAAAACATACTTTCTAAACATTAGTAATAAATCAGGAGTCGATCACCTCTATTTTACTATATTGGCAGCTCAATTACTAACTGAAAAAAAATATTTTTAGGAATGTTTATGAAAAAGTTAATACAAAAGATAATTATTTTGTTATAATTTACTGTATTTGGCTTACATTACTTTAGC
Source organism: Enteromius radiatus (assembly GCA_032357445.1). Taxonomy (NCBI): domain Eukaryota; kingdom Metazoa; phylum Chordata; class Actinopteri; order Cypriniformes; family Cyprinidae; genus Enteromius; species Enteromius radiatus. The sequence goes on along the minus strand of JAUCMS010000520.1, from coordinate 3,740 downwards.
TTGATTTAATTGTTTATATTTCATTTGAAGCAAGCATACACACACATATGTATGTATATGTGTGTATATATATATATATTACATTTGGAAGCTGTGCAAATATATAATAGAAGAATCTTAAGATGATCAAAATACGATGCATGTCTATCGTTGGTCAAATTCATGTAAATGAAGCATCCATGGCTTCTATTAAAAATACATTTTGCTTGAAGAAATTAGAAGTTCAATGCTGTTTTCAGTCTTGCTCTGGGTGTGTGCTGCCCTCTTACCTTACATGCTCTCTTTAAGACAGTTTGTGCTTTTAGGAGGCAGTTTTAATTCATTTGGAACAGTTTTCACACATTGTCACACTGCATACGTCTATAACCTACCTAACTTTCCACATCACAGTCTTCAACCAATCACTCTTTAGCAGCTGTGGAAAATATGCCTGTGATTTCCTGAGCAACATTCCTGTGTTATTGTTTGGGGTTTTACCACAAGAGGAACATTACTAGAACACATTGTGTTGTGCACGGGAATTAGTACACGTATTAGTATGTGTGCTATATGTTTGTGTAAGTGTGCATTTGGGTGTGTGTGAAAGAGAGCAAGAGAAAGGGCCTTTTTTCTGAGTGCTAAAGCTTATTATGTAACAGCAAAGTGAGGTCATTCAAGATTGGATCTTACAGAGGCAGGTGGATAACTGTCAGGCACTTCTGGAAAATAGGATGCATATTATAATATACTGGGATTGTAACAATTTTACTGCTCAGGCATTGCTTTTTTAATTGCAAAATGTTTTCTATGTTTTAACTTATTCTCAAATGTTTTTTCTGTTATTCACTAAAAATAAACAATTATTGTACTATTGACTTGCAGTAAGAACAAAACACACTATGGATAGCATAGTCCATATATGATTTTGAATTTGAATTTAATGTGTTTCCTTGTGTACTGACAAAAAGGATGTTTATATTTGGATTTTACTTTTGAATCTTCTTTTGTATTTGCAAACATGTTAAAAAACTTCAGCTGTAGTTGCCAGGACATTACTGTAAAAACTACAGTAGCAAATTTGTGCCAAAAAACTGTAAAATTACATCAGCGTATTACATTGTTTTTGTTGTATATAGTACAGAAGCTTAATGTTAAGCAGTTTTGTTTTTTTTTTTAACATAGCATTTTTAGAATGTTTTACTGTTAGAATGGTAAAAGCAGACAAATAAGGACTGAAGAAAGAGGTGCAGTTGTTTTTGTCGATTGTTCAGAATGAGATATCTCAGCTCTGGACAGACAGAAAGAAAAACCATGGGAGAGAAGGAAATTCCAGAGTTATCATTTACCTCAGAGGAGGTGGAAAATGGATCGGCCCTGAGAATGATGTCATCGGAGCGTGTCTGTGTGTATTATGTTCCTGATGTGGTTCCTGTTTTAGTGGAAAAAGGGCTGTGAGAAAAGGAAAGAGAGAGTGAGGAGAGATGGAGAAAGTCAATGAGGGAGAGGGGAAAATTAGAGGAAGGTTGTGTTTCATTTTGTTTTGTCCTGTCCTCTCATGCACCTGCCGGCTCTCCAGTGTCAATGTGCTTGGATGATGTCATGGTAAACAGAACAATTACTCTGCTCACATAAACAATGGACACACACCCAAACACGTGATTTGGGCAGTCATTATTATGTCATTATGGGTAATACTCATGATTATTTCTCAAACCAGTTCAGCACAAATCAGTGTTCATTCTGGCACCAAATTTTGATTCAGTTTTAGTCATAGACACTTCATTGGATCTCTTCAAAAGCTGTCCCTCCCAAACATTTTCTTCTCATTTTTATTTATTTTTTGTCTCACTTAAATGTCTCATTTTCTTTGGTAAAAACATAATTGATATTTATTAAGACAAACTAAATTAAATCTGTGAAGTCTGTATATTAGATTATATGTCCGTTAATATTGTATATTTAGAGCACTGATTATTAGTGAGCTTAAATGGAAGCACCAACAAGTTTCTGCTCCATGTAACCTCACCTGAATTTTTTAGGTTTTGCACAAATTCAAGTGACTACTTTGAATGATGGATTGCATTGTGGAAATGTTATGTTATCATTAAAGATGCACACATTGTAGCATTAACTGTATCTCTCTTTATCTTTTCTGCAGTGTGTGGATGTGATTTGGCTCAGGGAGGCTTTTTTGTGCGTCAAGGCGAGTATATCTGCACTCTAGATTATCAGCGACTCTATGGCACCCGCTGCTTCAGTTGTGAAGACTTCATTGAAGGGGAAGTTGTATCCGCCCTGGGCAAGACATACCATCCGCGCTGCTTTGTCTGTGCCATGTGCAAGTAAGACGCACATTCAAACACAATAACATACTTGCACTTTGGCACTTTGACAGTTTTAGTTTTAAGTTTTCAGTTGAACATTTTTATTTGGATATGGTATGGTATGGTAACAGTAACCAAATTCAAAATGTTAATCATATATGTGACACTGGTCATAAGTGGAACAGGTATATTTGTAGCAATAGCTAACAATACACCTTATGGGTCAAAATGATCGATTTTTCTTTTATGCCAAAACTTTATTAGGTTTTATGTATATGTTCATATATGTTATATGGTCCAAATATGTTTTGTAAATTTCCTAATGTAAATATATCAAAACTTAAATTTTGATTACTAATATGTTTAGTAATATGTAGTGCTAAAAACTTTAAAGGCCATTTTCTCAATATTTAGATTTTTTTTGCACCCTCAGATTCCAGATTTTCAAATTGCTGTATCCCAGCCAAATATTGCCCTGTCCTAACAAACCATAAATCAATATGATGTTTGCAAACAAATTTCGGGAGGAGCATGCATAGGTAATGAATCACGGCTGGCTCCTCATCCTCCCAACCATCCTATCATCTTGTCATCCTATCAGAGCTAGAGATACTTCCTATAAATAGTGCAAGCCCCCTTCTCTAGGCATCTCGTTCTCCGCCATTCGTTCATCTTTCCGCCGGGGGGAGCATGCGGGATTCGGGCCAGACGGTGAGCCGTATCACTCCTCGTGCCCAGTAGGGTTAATAACCGAGCTCTGAGCCCTCACCCCGGACAGCACGCCAAACACGCTTTGTATTTTGTTTATTACCAGTAAGTACGAACTCGTGAAAGAAAGCTTATTTATTCAACTTATTATGTATTAATTAGCAAAAATTTAAGATCAGTTTTATTAGTATTAATAATTTACACAATTGTGCTAATAATAATAATAATTGCTTTATCATTAATTTTCTTCTCCTCCTTCTTCTTCAGACATTAACAGTGTTTCTATTAATTTCTTTCAATGTAATTATGCAATTATGTGGACAAAATGATTTGCACACTGCATTTATAAATATAAAAATGCGCATTTATATAATTGTCATTAAATTATGTATTTATTTTGAAATTATTATTATAACACAATTACTCACTTACACACAATACACGATAGTACACAATTTATAATATAGTATTATAAAGTGTATGTTTATTATTATAAATACAAAATTCTAATACGATTTGCTAAATGCAAGGTATAATTGTTTCTTACCTTTACACAAAAAAGGCTTAATAGGTGTCAGTGTAATGTCCAAGACTGATGTTGTATTGGCAAGTAAAAAAAAAGACAAATGCTGTATGAAATGCATCTGTCACAAATGAGGCCTGAGGCAGTCGAATCCAATTGCAAGTATTTATTAAATAAGGTGACAAGGCAAAGACAATCCAGAGTAC
>JAUCMS010000519.1:0-11616 GCA_032357445.1 Enteromius radiatus | reverse complement strand
GATTTGCCATCTCGAAGCGAGATTCCTATTCGTCGGCTCCCGACGTGACGTCGGAGAGACCGTACGAAAGGGAACCATTTTTGCCAAGTTAACCCTGAGGTTTGGATATCATTTATATTATGCTAGTTAAAGGAATATTTTGGAAAAATGTCTCACTCTTGGGCCATTTTTCATCACCTGCTTACCATCGACCCTCTGCAGTGAATGGGTGCCGTTCAAGCTAATAATAACGTATTGTACACATAATAAATACATATGCTTATTTGACAATTCTTGACTGATGTGTGATTGCAAACATTTTATTTCTCAAGGTCTTAATTAACTGAGATGAGTGGACTATTGTGATGTTTTTATCAGCTGCTTGGACTCATTCTGACGGCACCCACTCACTGCAGAGGATCCATTGGTGAGCAAGTGACACTTGCATTGCGAAAAAACGATGTAGTAGTAATTCAGGATGTTTCAGTCTCCCAGGCATCTGTCAGATTTATTTTCCTCTGAATATCTTAGTAGCAAGTCTTTGAAACATTCAAGTGACTTAATGCTCTCAAACATCTTTTGTCACCACTTCTGAGAAGATGAAAAAAGACACCCGCTTGCATCATGAATTTTATTCATTGTGTTTTCACAACAGCAGTAAAACCTTGGGGGCCAGCCCCTCTCAATAGCATCCGCACAAGTAAATAGTCAGCGTCATGAGAGTTTATGAAAATAAAAAAAGAAGACTTTATGCCTCTTGTTCCTTCGCCCTTGGACGAACCTATTTGCTGCTGTGGAAAGTTCAGCAAACATAATTCATGAAAAAATTGGATTTTTCGTCCCATGGAATGAGGCACATGAACACAGCTGTGCTTGCAAACACACACAAGACATACGCGACCACACACTGCCTTTAACATATCGATGTAGCGCATGTGTGCACCGTATACTGCAGTGATCTACAAGATATGCACGGAAATAAAATTCTGTTTCATTTAGACATTAATCTGTCACAGTTCTCCAGGCAAGACACAATGACCTCAGCACCAAGCCTGCAGGAAATCACAGTGGGGGTGCAATGGATTTCATTTATAATTCATACAGGGCGCACAGCATTTTATTCTCCACAGCAGAGGCTTATAGAACAAACCTAAAGCGAAATCTGATATATTCCATTAAACCTTATATATGGCTCATTAATTATACTTCTGTTAAGCTCACTGATGTATATCTCTTTTTTAAGGAATCCTTAGGAGCCAAAAATGTCATGGTTGCCAAAGAAATAGTTAATAAAGGCTAGTTCACCCAAAAATGATCCTGTCTTTTACTCACCTTTGAAGCATCCTAGGTGTATGTGACTTTCTTCTTTCAGACAAATCCAATCGAAGATGCGCATATTCGTAATAAAAAGTCCCTCACATGAATTACAACCAAGGATTTGTAAAGAAAAATGTAGGAGGATTTCCTCTGAAACTACATTTCCCAGTGGCGCACACGACCCATACCACCTACATCAACCGCCGAGATAATGTCATGTCTTCCGAAGTGGAACGGCTACCTTTTAAGCCCATTCAAAGGCTTGGAGGGGTCTGGACAATTTTTGTTATAACTCCAAAGAAGAAAGCCACATACACCTAGGATGCTTCAAAGGTGAGACCTTTTAATTGTGTATTAATGTGTATTTTTTCTTCTATCCCAGCTTAGTTGATTCACCCAAAAAGTGTAAACCGTATGGCTATGGCACTATTAAACATTTTTCTTTGAACATCAGATGAGTGAGTGTTTGTTTAAAGTTACACACTCCAGCTTTATGTTAACCTACACACTGCTACACTGAATGATGCTAACCGAGTGATCTTTTGCATATCGCTGGATAACTCAGCAGAAACAGCCTTCCCGGTGGGATTCCTGCCACTAGCGCTACAGTGACATTGTCTGAATTTGTAGCTGATCCCAGTTTGGCAATGTGCAAAAGAGTATTACACCAGCGCTTAATCCAGACACATCTGGAGCATGCTGGCGGCGTGCTAATCAGCTCTGAGAGGATTAGCATCAGGCTAGCATCATTCCGCAAGGCAAGTCTTGTCTAGTCCAGCTGAAAGCTTTCATTCCATTCTGAAGAACTCTAGCGGGATGGGGACAGTCACCATTCGTTTGACTTTGATGTATGCTAAGTCTGTTTGCCATGTTATATTTTCTTGATCTTCAAGGTTTGGAAAGAAATGTTTTGTTATTCTACTACTCCACAACATTCTGTTTCTATCAGGGTTAAATCATGGATATGTTGAACTTAATGTGTAGTTTTGTGGTCTATAATATGAGTGTATTAAGGGCAAGGTTGAGTAAAATGTTATTATTCGAGAATCAAGTATGGTTAATGATATTAAATCAAGATAAATTTCCTTGAGAAGCAAAATTACTTGTTTTTGTATTGTCTTGTCTTCTGAATAGAAAAATTGTGTTAGAAAATGTTATTAATTCAAAAGTTACCCCATTTCACTATGTTTTATGTTTACATTTTTTAAATACTTTTTTCATATAACAAGTTTATAATTAGGTCAGTTTGCTTGTCAAAGTAAATGCATCTTGTTTCAAGAATGTTAAGATGTTTTACTAAAAAACACTAATACTAAAATCATTTTTGCACTGTCTGTGGTTACAGACCACTAATAGGTTACATTTATCCTAGTGTTTATTATATCAGCTTTGTAAATGGTCTAAATTGTCCCTACAAAGTAAAGAAAGTCACTGTGATAAAATGATGTTTTGTATTGTCATAGACATGTCTTATCATCTACAATACATAACTGATTAGTTCATAAGCAATTACATCTGTTGTTTATTAGGCCTCTTGTTGACTTATGTGAGTATGCAATTAAGTACTTAAGTTTCCTCCCATTGGAGGAAGGAGAACTTATTTTGCCTCTCAATAGAGACGTTTTTGAGTCTCAAGTTCAAGTCTGCAATTGTCAAACCTAATTTCTCACCTTTTACAGATTGATCCACATAACGCCGTTAAAACATGACGATCTCAAAGCACACCAACATCATTTGGCATTAATTCTGACCTCAATATGTGAGGAAATAACGTATCAAAATATCTCCTGGGCATCCGAGTTTGTAGCACTGGAGCGAGACAGACAGTCCTGTACTCTAGTTCTGGACTTATCATCTTGGAAGATATTCCTTTGGCAAACCAGAATGGTTGCTGGCTCTGAGGGCCTGGTCCACAGTGCTGATGTATCCATCAATCAGCTGTTTCATATCAGGGGTAAAGGGGTCAAAGGTGGGCCGTCGCACACCTGAGCGCTTGAAGTGGCCATCCTTGTTGCACTCAGCACAGAGGAGCCGCTCTTCGCTGACACTGGTATTAAGGAAGGAAGTGATGGTTCGTAATGTGGGCACCAGTGATCCCTGCAAGTCCTCATAGTGCACCACCAGAAGTTTCTTTCCATAACGCAGCCAGTCCAACACGTGAGAAGCCCACCAGGAGGCATAACTACCCACAAATTCTGGCCATTCTATAGGGAGGAGAAGTATAAAAGTATTGTAGGAAAAACAAATATAACAAACAATACAAATATAATAGTATATAAAAGAACACTACCATAAAGTGTCAGTGAAGAGCTTAACTTGTACTGTATTATAATACCTTTGCTCTTCCAGTGCTGATCAGAAGCGTAACCAAGATGCCCGGCGCACTTGCGGTTGAACTCAGCCATGAGTGAGCGGTATGGGTTCCTTATCAAGAGTATTGCTGAGTCATACATCTCTATATCCCGCTGCCCGCTCTCATGTGTCTTCACACAGATGGTTCTTCCACTCTTCCAGTAATCTTTCTCACCCTTGAAGCCTGCACAGTTGGGAGGAGAAAAGGATTAGAATACACAGCCAACTGCATGTGGCGACCGCTCAGTGCCGCCTCTGAATCCAAACACATACGTTCCAAAAACTGAATCAGAAATGGTGTTAGTCCAGGCATGGGCTCCACAGACCCCCTCAGGCAAATGTGTCAGGTTCTGTGATGGATCTTAAAAGGCATTCTGACTTTCAAGGCAGGTCAAGTTCTTTAATGACAGAAAAAAAAAATGCTCAATAAAGTTTGGCATTTGAAAGAAAAGAGAAGGTCAGCTGTGCCCAAATGCACATTATCAAGCGATCTCAGAAAGCTGCATGGTAGGAGCTGAAGAAAAAAAAAATAAAAAATAAGAGGCTCCACTGTTTTTAATAAATCACTCCAAAAGACTGACAGACTCTGGAGCTACTGTTTAAATCAGTCCAAACTTCTTAAAAAAAAATATATATATACAGTATGTATACATAATGCCATAATGTTGTGGTTGCAGATTAAACATTAAATTATGTTAAATTACGTTAAATTCCAACTTTCCATTAGAGACATCATCCTGTGTATGTGAAAAAAAGGCAATGATGACAAATTCATATTTGTCATTTATAGTGTCTTGATTTGAGTCAAAGACAAGCAAGTTTTTAAAATGGTAAGATTTATGATCACTGATAGAGTGGTGCTACTGTTACCTCTATTGTAGAGGGTGCCATCAAAATAGTAACTGCCTGTGTAGTAGCCTGTGGCGAGCTCAATCAGGTGTCTCACCCAGGTGTTTCCCGCACCAGGAAAACTGGACAGAGCCACCTGTGAGCTGGACTTCTCCGGTAGAAACTTCTTCTCTGTGCATCTGGAATCTGGACAGTAAGAAATTTTCAAAATGTATTTGCCACTTAAAACAGGGAAGATACTATATCACAACCTATTTTCAGCCAGGTTCTCTTGTATCTGCGCATTAAAAACACACATAAAATAGTTATCTAGTAGATTTTTGGTTGTGTGTAGCACCTTCAAGCCTACATAGCCTTTAGAAGGATCCTAATGTTTGGTAAGAATGGCTTCTTGATTTATTTATTATTAAGTTTATTTTTTAACAACAATTGTTAACAATTTTCTTTCTTGTGTTAACATAACGCCTGTTGCAACAGGAAGTCAGGGGAATGACAGCTCGATAAAACCATTTGAATAAAACCATGCTAGTTGATAGCAGGTACTTGAGGGAGAAAATGTTTGATTCATTTTGGTCCAATAAATTGTTTAAAATAAATCCAGCAAGGATGCATTTAATTGATTTAAAAAAGACATTTACAAAGTGATTTTTATTAAGTATAGATGCTTTTGTTTAGTACTTTCTATTCATCATGAAAAATATTATTTAATCTTTTGCTTTAGTATTTATAATAATACAAAAAACAAGTGTTGTACCTGTTCTAAAATGTTACCAAATTACATTTAAAAACATATTACAAGTTATTTTAACCTAATAATATTTTACAGTATTACTGTACTTACTATAATTTATTTATTCACTTATTCATTCATTCGTTAGTTTATTTATTCATTCCCCTCACAAATGATGTGACAAAAGCACACGCTAGTTAGCTACCAAATCCACCCACAAAGACACAAGCTATTGAAGATATTTACTTTCAGTCTTGCTTATTATTTTTCATGCAGTCTCAGATACATGGGTACTTTATAGATATGCAGGTACCCTTAGGCTATTATGTGTTGTTGGAAAGTTTAGCATTGCCAGGCATACCTAAAAAGGTATTATTCACTATTCTTTCATGACTTCCAAAAGAAAAATCTTGGAATTGAAGGAGCAGGCACCCTGTTTAATTCTAGCATACATCTCAAGGCTGAGCTCTAAGTGAGAAGAATAAACTGCCCATGTGGGGAAATCTCAGCACAGAGGTAATTATTAAGATCAGTGAGGTTTCCACAGAGTCTTACCTTGAACAGGTGTCTGATAAACCTGGAGGAAGAGCTGCTGGGAACCCTGGGAAGGCAGACTGCTGTTTTCCACAGCACAGAGCTCCTCTTTCACCGGCTTGTGAAGAGTGAAGCGAGGAGTGGGGTAGCCACAGAAACAGTCAGGCTTCCTGACAAGGGCCAGAGGAAATTCCTGATAAGAGAAAGTAAATATGTGTATGAATGACATCATGAGCCGACCTCTACCTCTCTCGATCCATACTTTAAATTACAACTATTGTGAGTTATCATTATCTGAAAACGTTCTCAAGCGGTGCAATTAGCTTCTCAGCTAAAAACGAGGATGAATCAATTGACCATGTTGCCAGAGTGCAACAAAGCATGACCATCTGATAGAAAGGACTCAAATGATACCACAATCAAGGCTATAATGCTGCATAGAAGATTGATTACAGAGCAAATTTGTGCTCTCTGGGGACACATTAAAGTTTAAACAAGCAGATTGTGTTCAGAAGAGTGAGGAAATATATCAAGAATACAGCAGATGAATCTAGTGTTGATTCAGTCAAACCTGATCCATGCAGGTCTGGATGCACCACTGGGAGGTGAGGTTGGGCTGGACGGCATGAGCCAGGGAAGCTGCTGTAGTGTTGTCAGGTTTTTTGAAGCAGCCCCGGTAGCGCACGTTTCTGTCTGAAGGCAGAGGAGAACCGAGAACATTACTGATTGACAGGGGAAAAATAGTGTAGGAACAAGATTTTGTGCCAACATTCAGTTCATTGCTCTAAGGTTTGGAATCCTGCAGTGAATGTGTAATTAAGTATAAGATGGAAAAAAAAACTCATAGACCTTCAAAGAAATATCAAACAGTTCAAGGAATCAGGCTGTATGGGTAATGAGCATACCGCAAAAAAGTCACGTTTCACAGAAACAGGAAACTATGCTAATATGAATAATTTTTATCATTTTTTCTAGTTGCCTGAGCTTCTTCCAAACCCTTTTCAGGCACAGCTGCATGCTTTTTAGCAGGTGTTTTTGAATGTAAGGAAAGGAATGAATTTGATGAAAAACTTGCTATGCTTTATACTGACATTCTGGTTTTGAGCTTCTCATGAGAGCAGATGTACACAACATGGAAATATTAATAATGATAAGTTTAGTTGATATACTGTACACTACCATGTTTTTAAAATAAGTCTTTTACAGCTCACCAAGGCTTCATTTTTTTATCAGAAAACTTTGTGAAATATTATCACAGTTTAAAAGAAATGGTTTTCTATTTGAATATATTTTAAAATGCTATTTATTCCTGTGATGGCAAAGCTGAATATTCAGCTGCCATTCCGAAATCATTAAAATGTTCTTCTCAAGGAACATTTCTTATGATCAATATTGAAAACAGATGTGCTGCTTAATATTTCTGTAAAAACATGTTTTTTTTTTTAGGATTCTCTGTTAAAAGAATAGAAAGTTCAAAAGGAATATTATGTAATGTTTGTAATTTTATGAATGCCTTTACTGTTAACTAGAAGAACCAATGCATTTCTGCATCAACTATAATAAATGTGTATTCTGTATATAAATGTTTCCACCATTATTATCAAACTAGAATTGACTTGACATAACCGAGCCTACAGCGAACAAGCCGAGAAACAGCTTCACTTCATGGACAAACACCGGATGTGAGTGGATACTGTGATTTAAAGCATTTGTATCTGCATTAGCGAGTGTGCTCAGGGCCTTCATGACACTCTGTCACCTCTGCAGGGTAAACAAGCACTCTGTAACCGAAACCCCGGGGCTTTTGTTTGCCTCTCCAAATAAATGAAGAGGCCCTGCAGACCGCCGTTTGCTTTTGAAGCAATCACATGATTCTTTGCAAGGGCCATAAATGAGACACAGCTGCACGAAAACATCAAACAAAGCACTATTAAAACATAGCACAGAGGAGCACCACAGGCCTCAGGTGAGTCTCTGAACTTCTTACTAAGACTGGAGGTATATACTGTTCAACTACCACAAAATAAGTCAAAGCATGGTCACAGATGCAGGTGTGGAATACATTCTTGCAGAAAAATATTTTCACACAAAAATAAGCTATGTATTATTAGGCTGTAGACCTCTCTGAGATTTGTGAAAAATTTAATTCTTTAATAATTTCTGAGAATATATATATATATATACTCTATAATTACTCTATATAAGTAATAATATAATTGTTGCCATTCTAAACAGTTTTGCTGTTATTTGTGAGACCTACAGTATTGTACAATTAAATGCCATTCAAAATGATCTTCTTTAAAAATAAATAAATAAATAAAATAATACTTTTAGGGCATTACAATGATCAAAAGAGACCTTTTAAAGACATTTATAATGTTACAAAACATTTCTATTTTGAATAAATGCTGTTCTTTTGAACTCACTATTCATCTAAAAATCCATAAAATACCCCCCTGGTCTCATGAATGTGTTTATAAATAGTATGTCAAATAAAAACGGAAACTTGTGGTATTGATATACAAAAATGGATTTAGGCATGTATATGCTACAGGATGGGTATAGGATTATGGTTTGATATTGATACTTTAATGAAATAATGCTCATTATGCATTTTGAAAGAGTCTGTTTTACCAGTTCTTCTGTACCATTTTAATTTTAATAGGTAAAACGATCAGACTCCTTTTTCTCAGGCTCAGAGAGAACTCTGACTCATTAAAGAGTGTCACTGAAAAAAATGTAAAGCATTAGAGTTGCCCCCGTTGATCCCTTAACAGTTACAATTTGTAGCATATGCTAGCATAACAATTAAAACAATAATTTAGAGACCTCTTTATGGCTTTTCTGTTGCATTACATGAACATCTTAAAAGCAACAGCCCAAACAATGCACAAATCCCTCTTAACAAGACATTATTATTTGGTACAATGGATAGCATTTTCAATTTAGGCCACTAAACATATGGTCAATGCTTAATAGCTGTGTCTGTGAGTGTTGTGCTGGGCCGAATCCAGTTGGCCTGAAACTGCAGAGGGATGCTGGGTCAGAACACAAAGGTCCAACAGCATGTGGAGGAGACTGATGAAGAACCCCGTTTCAAACATATGGCCACATCAAAGCTTCACTGCCAGACTGTGGATTACCTGCAGAAGCAGCGCTGCTTTTATCCACTATAAAAGTATTACAAACAACTGTTTCTTTTTCATTCGCAAAGACTTTTTAATGTCTTATTTTAATTCAATTTTTACATTTATTGGTTTTGTTTTTAATCGCAAAGTTCCAGAAATCAAGATTTTAAACTGATTTGAACTTTTGCTATTTTAATTATTTTACTATTGTACTTAATTTATGAAAAATGTCTTATTTTATTTTAGTCACTGAAATTAAGATTGAACTATTTATTTTCCAAATTTTGTTATAGGGCTGCAAAAAGTGCAGATAATGCATTCATATTCACTTTTACTCACTAGATGCTTTTATCCAAAGCATTATTTTTTATTTTTTCCTTAAACCAAGAAGAATTATTTTAACAGTTTATTGCTTTATTTTAGTGGTACAAATGTACAGAGGGGATTTTAATTAACATTGCGATGTCCCAATAATTTTTCTTTTTAAAAGGCAAAAAAAAAAAAGTGTGTTCATATTACATTTATTCATTTGAAAGTCACTTTCATCAAAAGAAATTAGGTTCCACGCTTTTTAAACTTTATTTTTTTGACCTTCATTGCCAGCATTCTGCTCTAAAAACTGCATTTTTGTGGAGAGGTAAATTACTGCTTATCTGTGCTAGAGAGCAGTATATTAGTTGTTAAGATTGTTAATCCAGTTTTGTATGGTTCCCAATGCACTACTAATGCATGAATGGCTGAGAAGTTCTGCCCTGCAAAACGGTAAACTTATTTCAAGCACTCACATCTCCGCTGGCCAGGAAGAACCTCCTCCACCTTGTAAACGGACAGACGGGACACACCTCCACAGATGGCACCCTTCTCGCCTTTGCAGTCCAAGTTACACTCCTCCTCTTTCATCCGAGTGCTAGTGATGCGGTTGCCACAGTAACACTCGGACCCATATTCAAGGCCGGCGAACTGGTACCCACTGTGTGAAACAAAATTTTAAAAATCGAATTATTCTCACAAAATCCCCTGCAGATAAATAAGTATATTTGTTGCAAAAACTCATTTTAATTTCTTAAAATTACATTTGTCATCAAAAGAAATATTCATGCAAATGTTAACTAATGTATTCAACATATATATATATATATATATATAAACCTTTTTCCCCTTGCTTTAGCATTCCAATCATCCTGACTTAGCAACACTAACTCAACCAATAGCATCTGTTCAAATGAAAAGCAAACAAACAATTCTTCTGCATCTAGGATGCACTAACAGTGAGAAAATTTCCACCAGCATCTCTCTGTTCATTTCCACACCCTGCGGTGCTAGCCTAAGCCTCTTTGTAGTAGCAGCCCTTCTTAGGGTGCCATTGCGGACCACCTGGCCAGCTATCTCTCATTAACAAGCCTGTCCAGGAAGCTCCTGCATTCACCTCAATCAATAAATGGGAACCTGTACAGACTTTTGGTTCTGTGACATTGACTGCAAGTTGGTAAACGGTTAACCACGATGATCTTCCTCCATCTCGAAGCCTTTGTCCTCTGGTCCTCTTGACTTTTTTTAGACATTGCAAAAAGGCGCCGCATGATTCCATTCAAGCATGTTGGTGTAGGGCTCAACAGGTATTAGCTTGAGCCCCTCTGCAAATTGTTTCTCTGATCCTCTGCTTGAAATGTGGCATTGGCACTGCCATGGCAACCCAGCCAGGGACATTCCCACTGTTAATCTGTGCTCTGAATTAATCGCTCAGTCTGAGCAGACATGTTCCTGCAGACACAGAACAGGAGAAGATTTTCTCCCTGTCATCTGTAGATGATAACACTGATCTCGGATGTCAGATCCTTTTCAGTCTGAGCAGTCAGAGAGTTCTTAGATATAAATATGTTTCAGACGTGGGCTTGTTTTTTTATTAGCATTAGAGGCTGATCATGTTTTTGAGGTGTTTGTTTAGTTTGTCCATATGCCACTTGGTAAATGATATTTCTGGTCTTTGGTCCTAGGATTTATTAAGGCTTTGCAACTCTGCTATCCGTTCTGAATTATTTTCTTTCTTTCCTTTCTATATATTTAATTATTTTCAATGTTTTTCAAATTATAAAATTACATAATTTTGTCAAGTATTTTTTCAACGAAAAATTGAACAAATCTAGTGAGTCAATGATCCAATGACTCATTCTTAAAGAGAGTCACTTTATTCATTCCTAAATAACTCAACCGTTTGAACAAATCTTATGAATAAATGATTCAGTGACTTACTTCCATCTACTGGCATTTCAGTTTCCTTTTTAAAGTGTAAATTGAGTCATTTAAAGCATTACAAAGGTTAAGAAACTTTGTTGAATATTGTCGTTTAATGGGAAGGTTCCTTTCTGTCAATGATCAGAAGGTGTCCTATTTTTTTATTTTTTTATTTTTTTAAGTAGGAGCGCAAGTGCTCCTAATCATTGTCATTTTGTATTCTAATTTTTTACATTTCATTTCACTAATCACTTTTTTAATTAAACACAAGAGGTCAATAATGATGCTTACATTATAAGCATCATATGTGCAAATTCCCACACAATGTATGGGACATAATGTGACTAGAAGTGCATGTGCAGGGCCTTAATATCTAAAAAGTAGGGGTGGGCATAGATTGATTTTTTAAATCTAGATGAATCTAGATTAAAATGGCTCATTTGAATTCTGCCAAAGGCATTCAGAATATGCGTGCTACCTGAATAATGACTAAAA
>JAUCMS010000518.1:0-11626 GCA_032357445.1 Enteromius radiatus | reverse complement strand
GTCTTGGCCAGGTCGCAGTTGTAAATGAGAACTTGTTCTCAACTGATTTTATCTGGTTAAACAAAGGTTAAATAAAAAAATAAAAAAATAACATATTTTTCTGAAATACTGTATATACATGCATATTTAAAGGAATGATTTTACACAATATTTACTCAGAAAATATTATTATTCTGCTGTATTTTATATATTTATTTATTTACTTTGGTTGTTTTATTTGTGTTTTATTTGTAACCGCTGTCACAAATTAATGAAACAACAAATCATGACCAAAACATTGCTAACTTCATAAAATACTGGATTTCTTAAAAATTCAAAACCATTTGGGTATGCAGGGGGGTATATATATATATATATGTACTATTATTCTTTATTTATTATTTTACATATTTAAGCAGTGTTATATTTTTGATTTTTTATTGAAGGGGGAAAAAGTGTGCATTATTCATTGACAGCACTAACCACCAGGCAAAGTCTACCAAATAATCAACTTGGCCAATCTAGTCCATTGCTAGTTTTTTGTGACAAAGACACATCTTCACCAAACAGGTCCCATGAAACCCTTTAAACACCTTCACCGCTGTGTCATGTGCAATCAAACCTTCACACTGACAGATTGACAACCTAAAACACCAATTCAGTGCCTGTCTGAAAAAGCCATCTAACGCTGAGTAAAGCAGACAAGAAAAGCCTGCCAAATGCAGACATGACTCATCCATTCAGTCCATTCAGGATTAACATATGGAGGGATTCCTGGAATTCACTACATTAAAGCATGAACATGAATGTTAAGGGTTGAGCGTCAGTTACTGTAAGTGTCCTTCACCTGTAGGCGTCCGTCCAGCGTCCTCTGGATGGTCACGCACTTGCTGGGATGGACTCCGTTGGTGGTAATGGCGGTGATGAGGGAGTCTAGCTCGTCCTTCTTCTCCTTCAGTTTCTTGACCAGGCTCTCTATGGCGCGCTTGGCGAAGCCCTCGTTTTCGCCACCCTGCCTGTGGCACATGAGGCTGTGCACGATGCTGAGGCAGGCGTCATTACTGTTGGGAGGGTTCACGGACATCCTGCTGCTCTGACAGATGGGAAAACAGAACAGCAGCATCAACACACAACACTCACATGCTGCATCTAGTACAAACAACACATAGTCATAGTAATACTTCATGGACATCACTCAATATATCATAGCTAATTACGAACGGTTTCCTAAAATAGTGCACCTAAAAATTAAAATTCTGTCATTACTCACTCACTCTCACGTCGTTCCAAACCCATAAGACCTACGCTTAATTTCCAGGAACACAAATTAGATATTTTTGATGAAATCCAAAAGCTTTCTGACCCTGCATAGACAGCAATGCAACTGACACATTCAAGGCCCAGAAAGGTTGTAACGACATTGATAAAATAGTCCAGCAACTGCAGCAAATTAAGCTACAAGAATAGTTTCTGTGTGCAACTTTATTCAACAATTGCTTCTTTTTTGTGTCAGTCTTTGATGCATGTTGAACCATGGTCTATTTTAAAAATGTCCTTAATATCTTTCTGGGACTTGAATGTGCCAGTTGCATTGCTGTCTATGAAGGGCCAGAAAGCTTTTGGATTTCATAAAAAATATCTTAATTGTGTTCTGAAGATTAACTTAGGTATTACGGGTTAGAGTTACGGGTCATTTTTGGGTGGGCGATCCCTTTAATTGTGTGTGTCTTTAAGATGATGCACTATCATTTAGTATTGTTGTATTATAGTTTGGATAAAAATTGTCAGGTTTTGTGGCAGTTTGTTCAAATAATGAGTCAAAAGATCATTAGTCAAACTGGGATTATATTATGGTATTACATATGGTGTGCTTTGTCATATTTCTGCATATTGTACTAGGTCATCTACTCCATACAAAATAGCATATTTGCACAGCATGCATATGAAATACTGTGGAAATAGTAAGAGTAGTAGTAGATTAGCTTGCAATTCCAAAAATTCCAAATGTTTAAAAAAGCAGTACCACATAGTGTAAGGAGCCAGCCAACAAATGGCTTATGCTTGTACTTTTAAGTCGGGCATTTGTTATTGTGAATTTGCATTTAAGATGTAGCCTAAACAAAACAAATCAGTTGTAGACAATAGGTTCAAAAAGTATTACATTTTACATTGATAAAACAACTGAAATCAGATTGGTCAGAACTACGACATTTCTGACTTCACCTGAAGGCCACATACTCCCAGTTTTTCATGCACAATAAACGTGTTTTAATATTAAAATATTTTAACTGCATGTGCTGCAAGTGACTGAGATGGTTGATGAACTTGAATATATATTTTGTACATAAGAAGCACAACTTCATGTTTCGGTGATGAAAACTCCTGTGATCTTTGCATGAGATGTTGCAAGTGCAAAAGTGCAAGATTTCTAGAGTGCAGTGGTAATTGAGAGCTGGTGGAGCGCTGACGGATCCTGACACTTTAGATCTCTGAGCATCATCAACTCTAATCTGGGGGGAGCTTCTCTGAGACCCTTATTATCTGACTCGGCGATGCTCTCCATGTCTGTGCAAGTGGCCCTTGAGGCAGAGTACCAGAGGAACAACTTTACATTAAGACAGAATGTACAATGCTATCAGATGAAGTGATTTCATACGCTGTAATATTTGAGAAAGCGGTTTCTTTTTAGTGTCTTCTGACAGAAACACTCATGCATTATTCCTCTCTTCTTATCGGGGTGTATTACGCTGTTATTTCATCATATATAGTACAGTGTACTTGACTAAAGCAAGGCGGCCTGATTCTAGAAGGACATACGGATCCAAACCCAGTTTTAGATACCACATAATAATGAACTAACAAGGTTTATGGTCCCATTTTAAGATGCAGGCTTTCATAAATGCAATATTGTATATATTACATCAAATAATACTGACATTAGGCCTAATTTAATAGAAACCCCTAATGTTTAAACTACATAAGACCTCATCCGACACATTCCCAGCGTGCTGTAGGATAATATTACAGCACATAAAATGTCATGCAAAGTTAAAGCCAAACAAACGCAGCGGCGCAGATGCCATATTTGGTCAAGTGACGTCATCGAGACCGCCGTCTAAACATTTCACTCGCTCCCGCTGGATAAGAGCAAGTTAAGGTGACATGCAAACCAACTAACTAGTCGGATAAATAAAATCAAGGCGAACTGTTGAATGAACCGCCTCCTGCTCGCGAACTTGTTGTGAGAGGGTGGACATGTCAGCGTCTCGAGACAGTATTCAAACGCTAGACTCTTACGAAATATTTCAAAGCTCAGACAAGGGCAAAGATGAGTTATTACGACACGGCCAGACGCGATGTGATACGTATCGCAGAATCCGCGCAGTTTCTGATACGGTCTCGAGCGGTGCAACGTGCGTTTAAAAAATGAATAAAACAGACGCACCAAGAATGTTGAAATACTCACACATCGGTCGTATTGTTGGAGAATAGCGAAAAGCTGTCTTCTGGACAAGGACGGAGAGGTAGTAAATCGTGTCCCCTTCCCCCTCCAACATCTAATTTGAGTGTATCGGAGTCGATAGCGGACTATCAGGCTCGCTGTCTCCGCATCCTGGCCGCTTGCTACAATAACAAAAGCGGGTAGACATTGTGCGAGTGAGCGTCTCGCCTGGCTGCAGCCAATAGGAGGGCGAGTCTCAAAAGGACGGCGGCGCTCAGCCAATCACGACACGGCTCTCACGGCTGGGCCCCAGGGCCGAGGTCTGTCTGGGTCGCGTCTGGATTGACATATCGGCGCGACTGTTTTTTTAAGGTGGCGCCGCTGAGATTACTCCGCCCCGTATCGGCTCTCCCCGCCCCATTCATTCCTCCTCAGTTTCCATCGATGATTGAAATTTACAACACTACTTTTAGACCAGCACCCGGTGCCGCATGCAACGAGCACTAGAAAGGCACGTCCTAAATCGTTTACATAGGCACTATTATATTAAGTTTTGTAGTATAAATAGTGCGAGTGGTGTGTTTACAGTGGAAATTCCAAAATGTACACTTTAAATACCAAGATGATGTACTTAAAGGAATGAAACCCTATGAACACATTTTCTGAGACGTTAACATGTATGGGTTGCACATCAGTGAAAACAATATCACTCATTATGTCTACATTCCTAATGGAAACGCGATTATGTTTTCATTTTTTAGAAGCAATTTTGTTCTTCTGGTTCAAATAGCAAAGTAACTGGAAATTAAGAAACTACAAGTTTGAGTACATAGCGCATTAGTGCACACTATATGTATATGTAGTGTATACTTATTTTGTTATTCATAAAGGACTTTGATAGTCACTCCCCCTTCGCTACAATATTAAAACTGCAACAGTTCCACGCTTCATTTTTGTGGTTAAGTGCTGCATTCAGGTAGTTAATCATAATCTTTTAAATCCCCACTGACAGTTTTAATGAAGGATTAATATATACAACGGTGCCCATAAATTCACATAGAAAATCTGGGATTTCATTCATTTAAACAAAAGCTGTAGGGTTCTAAAACAAAGAGAACATAAAATAAAAAAAGATCAAATTTTCTAGAATTTTTACTACTTTTGGACACAAACAGATATATTTTACAGGAACAACATACACATCTTTTAGCCAAGTTTGCACATGCAGTGAGCACCACATATGAGCCGACCGATTTTACTTGCTGCAGTCAAGTGATTTCAGCAATCTGTCTTTAATCTCTCATCAACAGAGTGACTTTTAGGAGGCCCCTCATATGATTCCAACTTCCTCCTTGATAGATTCCCTCCCTTGACCTTTCACCTGTCCTGAAATCTTTTCCTAACCCTCTCCCTTTCAGCTAAAACAAGAGGTCACCTTCATATGCCCTTTCTCATATCCTCTTACAAAGCATCCACTATTTACAAAAGATACTTGCATGCCTAAGATTTTGCTGCTGATTCAATTATAATGCAATGCCATACTGCAGATGCATAGGGAAGTTTCTCTTTCCCCCTAAAATTGTTATTTATATATACTGGCTTGATCTCTGATACTATGTGTGTGTGTGTGTGTGTGTGTCACAGATTAAGCCATATTTCTATCACTCTTAAATGGACAAAACTTGAGATGTCACTTGCTCACCAATGGATGCTCTGCAGTGAATGGGTGCCGTCAGAACGAGAGTTCAAAAAGCTGATAAAAAAAAAAGAGATATTGAACTTTAAACTTGTTTATTGGCATCAGTGAAGAAAGTGAGCTTTTCTGGTGTAGAATAACCACCATTTCAACCAAAACGAGTCCAAACAGTTATTGGTGGATTGTGATGTAAGAAGACCAGCAATGGACTTTTTCACTTGACATTCATTTTATTGTGGATTATTTTAGTAATCTATAAGTAATAAGTACTCGAATGGATTTGTTTCTTAAAAACATGCAGCTTTTCACTTCACAAGATGTTAAATGATGAACTGGAGCAGTGTAGATTACTTGTGATGTTTTTATCAGCAGTTTGCACTCTCGTTCTGATGGCACCCATTCACAGCACAGCATCCATTGAGCATTGGAAAGCTAAATTTCTCCAAATTCGTATGAAAAAACAAGTTAATCTATATCTTGGATAGCCTGAGGGTAAGTACATTTTAATTTTTGGATGAATGATTCCTTTGAATACATTAAGCACAAGAAAACAATTCATCCAAAATGTGTAAATGAGTCTAAACCCAAGAAAAACAAATATGGTAAGACTAACAGTAGAATATTTACAGGTAAATTAGACTAGATATTTTAATAATAATAATATTAATTATTCAAATAATACATTTGCAAATAATGAGCAAATTCACAGCATTGTATTTTTCAGCAACAGTTACATTCATACAGACAAATATTTTAATAACAAGTCATAAGAAATAAATGAGTGCATATTTACACTGCTGTCTCCCTGACTACTTGTAAGTGAACTGACATTAATGCTTCAGTGTTCTGTTAGCATTGCTTTGCATAGCCCAGCGCCCTTTAATGATAAGAAGAAGATTCTGCAAATCTACAGCATTGGTCCTTGGCATTGAGCACAGTGTAATGGTGCATTCCCAAAGTGTGAGATTTCAGACATCATGGTTTGCTGGGAGAGCGTGGAGTAAATGCTCCAGATGCCTCAAGCATGGTCTTTCTGCGTGCTGTCTCTTTAGAAACATTATGGTTCAGCCTTCGCAAACGCTCCTGCAACATAAAGATTGTACGGATTGGAGAAGATGAAGCCGGCACACAAAATGATGTTTTATGTTCCAAGTCTCAGCGTCTTACCTGTGCATTCTGGAGAATGTTGTTGACAAGCACCACTCTTCGCCTGGCATTAAGGAGTTTTTTCACATATGGGTCTAAGTCTAGTGCCACCTTTTGGTGTTCGTTGATCCTACACAACTCTGCAGAAGAAATGCTCATGAGATATTGATATAAATTCTGCAGAAAGGGGCAAGAGAGTTGCATTACATAATACTAAATACTTATTAATACTACAAACAGACATACCTTTTATATTCTATGCCAAATAATTTTTTAAGATGACAATATGTTTGTTTATCCTAGTATATGTCTTGGCTCTGCTTTCTAAATTACCTTTAATGTCCAGGTTTTGTCTACTTATAAATTACATATACATGTGCATGTACAATGTCTGCACGCTATTGGTCAAAACTACTTTTGGGGGCAGTTGTGGCCTAATGGATAGGGAGTTGGACTTGAGTCACAGGTCCGGCAGGGATTGTGGGTGGTGGGAGTGAATTCCCAGCACTCTCTCCACCCTTGAGCAAGGCACTGTTCCCCCAACTGCAGAAACGTGTGGTTGTTCACTTCTCACTGCTGTGTGTGTGCATGTTGGATGGGTTAAATGCAGAGCACATACCTCACCATACCTGGCCACAAGTCACTTCACTTTTTACTATTGCAAGTATCCCTCAAAATAACTCTACACACAGCTATTACTGTCTAAACCGCTGGCCACAAAAGTGAGTACACCCCTAAGTGAAAATGTCCAAATTAGCCATTTTCTCTCCCTGGTGTCATGTGACTTGTTAGTGATACAGAGTATCTGGTGTGAGCATTTGAGTGTTAAATTAGGTGTTATTGCTCTCACGCTCTTATACTGGTCACTGAAAGTTCAACATGGAACCTCATGGCAAAGAGCTCTCTGAGGATCTGAAGAAAAAGTATTATTGCTCTACATAAAGATGGCGTAGGCTATAAGAAGATTGCCAAGACTCTGAAATTGAACTGCAGCACGGTGGCCAAGACAGGTTCCACTCACAACAGGCCTCACCATGGTCGACCAAAGAAGCTGAGTGCATTTGCTCAGGGGTCAGCCTGTCACTGCTCAGACCATATGAGCAAGGTCTCTAACATCCACCAGCTCGGGAATGTCATCATGGAGGAGTGGAAGAGGACTCCCCTGGCAACCTGTGAAGCTCTGGTGAACTCCATGCACAAGAGGGTTAAGGCAGTGCTGGAAAATAATGGTGGCCACACAAAATATTGACACTTTGGGCCAAATTTGGACATTTTCACTTGTGGCCAGTGGTTTAGACATTAATGGTTGTGTGTAGAGTTATTTTGAGGGGACAAGCTGTACACTCACTACTTTACATTGTAGAAAAAAATCTAATTTCTTCAGTGTTGTCACATGAAAAGATATAATAAAATATTTACAAAAAAAGGTGTGGAGTGTACTCACTTCTGTGAGATACTATATATTATATATATGTGGATCAAAACATTTAATTAAAGTTGTCCCAAAACATAAGAACAAGGTGTGTTCTTGTCTTATGACAACTTTGATGAACCTCTGCAAATGCCGGAATGTTTGGAACGTAATGTTTTTACCTTTTAATAAAATAAAAGCTAAAAGAGCAAATATGTTACTTACAATAGAACATAACAAATGTTTAAACTGAGAAATTTTACACTAAATTAGCTCATTTCAAATTTGATTCCTGCTATAGGTCTCAAAGGCTTAGTTCACACTGCAGGCTAAAGTGGCCAAAATCTAACTTTTTTGCCCAAATGTGACCCATATCTGATTTTATGACAGTCTGAACAGCACAAATCAGATTTTTTCAAATCAGGCCCAGGCCACTTTCATATGTGGTCTTAAATCAGATACACATCTGATGTTTTGTAATGCAACAAATGTTACAATTCTGTAACGGAGGAGGCAGGAAGATTAAAATCACAATGGCAGACAACGTTGATGTAGGTCGTCAGTGGAATGATAGTTAAAATCGTTAAACGCATGCTAACATGAGCAGCATCCATTTTTATTTCTGTAACACAGTGCGCTGCATCTTACGTCATGTCTTCTTCTGTGCTTCATGCAGTTCACTTCAGGGGTTCACACATGAGACTGATAGCAGTCGCATTTAAATAACAATGTGAACAACAGTGCAAAACATTTTCAGTAAAAAATTTGATCTGAGCATTAAGACCTGCAGTGTGAACTTATGCCAAAGAAGTTGGCAGAGGGGCAACAAAGGGCTGAAAAAGAAATGCATTTTGAAAAGATTCAGCTGAGAACATCTAGCAACTAATTAATTGACATCAGGTCTGTAACATGATTGAACAGAGGCTGTCCAAGAGTGTGGAAAAAAAGATTGTGGAATACTTTAACATTCCTTAATGTCAAATTGCAAAGGCTGTGAAAATCTCATTATCTACATTGCATAACATCACCAATCATCACAAATTTGCAATGAGGCCATTTTGTGCATAAGATTGTACTAGAGCTGTCAAACGATTAATCACGATTAATCACATCCAAAATAAAAGCTTTTCTTTACATAATATATGCGTGCATGTCTTTGTATTTATATATACTTAATAAATAAACACAGTATATACAAATACATTATGTAAAGAAAAACTTTTATTTTGGATTAATCGTTTGACAGCTCTTGTACAATTTCTCAGTTTACATGTGTTAAGTTATCTATGTTCCATTGTGAAAAAATATGATCATGTGATTTGAGATTTCTTTTGTTTTTATTTTATTTAAAAAAAAAAACAAAAAAAACATCCCAAATGTTCTGGTTGTACTTAAAATGTTGACCATTAAATACGTTTGATTGGTATGAAATGTCAAACAAATTTCCCATGTCACAAAAATTTACAGAATATACATGTTTCTGTCATTTTTTACTGTAAAATGTTTCATTTTACACGTAATGGCTCACAATATGAAAGAATGTTATAAATTGTGAATAATTTGACAATTTCACAATGAGTATTTATTTACTGTGCAAACTGTCCTCATTATTTTGCACACAGGTGCCACAGCACATACTATCAGCTAAATGTAAAAGAATTTCAACCCTGGTGTGTGAACTGGGATTTACAAATTGGATTTCGGAAATTAACATAGGCCTACCCTTTCAAGAAAGAGAAATCTCATTAAAGAACTAAACCAAAGGAGGTTGAGAAAAACTGTAAACGCATAATCATCTTAGACCAACTTACCCGATGCCAAATTATCAATGTGTTCCCTAAGTTCCACTTGGCTTTCTCTGTAAAGATAAATTTACAATATATAAACGACATAGTTGTATATATTTATGCACGCTTTGAATTGACTATAAGCCATATCTTAAACGCAAACATCGTGCGATACAGCGAAAGGATAGGAAATAAATTAATTAATTGCAATTGTTTTGCATGGAACAGCATCTGACTCTGAGTCACAAGACCTGTCATGTTGACAGTCATTAGCATGTTAGCACACATAACGAATCGTTTGGAATTAAACAATCCTCGGGTTTAAAAAAAAAACGTATGTTTCTCAAAATACACTACCTGACTGAGTGCACATGTAAGTCAAGCTGCTGTACAGCAGGACTCAGGAGGTCCAACAAACCCTCAGCGAGAGCATCTTTCCCTGAAGGGGTCTCCAGCACTGCTAGCGCTGCCATTACTACTGAGCTCTGATTTAACACTGCGTCTTTACTGATATTACAACACAACACGAGCACAAGAGCTGTGCGATGATTTGTAAATCAGCGAATCTCCAAATTTGCGTACTTCTGCGTCATGCATATGGCTGTGTTCAAATACATAACAGGCTACTAGCGTATTGCTTACTACATACAACGCGGTGTACATTGTATAGTGTGTGAAACTAGCACATGAAACAGCATGTAATGAAGTTTGACAAAATTTTAAGCAGTAAAAAGTTAGAGCCACATATTTGGAAAAAAGCTGTACAAATTAAAAGCGATGCAAAAAACAAACATAATAAAAGGGTTTAAAGTAAATTAATAAAAAAACGATTTAAAAGATTAAATAAACAAAGAAACAAATAAAATACATCAGCAGTATATTTGTGAGTAAAAACGTGATAGCCTAATGTAATAGAAACTAAATATTTTCAACGTAATTATATTCATTTCTCACAGCATAAATTTGAGATTTAT
Organism: Enteromius radiatus; assembly: GCA_032357445.1. NCBI lineage: Eukaryota > Metazoa > Chordata > Actinopteri > Cypriniformes > Cyprinidae > Enteromius > Enteromius radiatus. Next base: position 1,191 of record JAUCMS010000518.1, on the reverse strand, counting down.
ACATGAAAATATATACAGTGGATGTCTTTTACATTTCAGAATAAGGATCCTTGCATGAAGATGATCATTTGAGGGTCCTTTTCAATAAAAGCAACAATAACTAAAATTATACATCATTGGGTATGATCTAATAAGAATTAACCTATTGCATGCTATATTTGTAATTAATTAAAATTGTAAATTGTAAAATTATTTTGTATCATTGCAGGATTGTGAGGATAACCAGCATATGGTAGTGGCTCAAATGTAATTTAAAATGGCTAAACCTGTTCAAGTCACAGGAGAAGAATGGCCCACTGCCCTTCCATGACCCCTAGTACTAGTACGGTAGGTTAATATTTGGCACACAGCCTTTCATGCGTAAATCTCGCGATATCTGACGTAGTAAGCGGTGCTCCATTTTCCTAGCTCGCGCAGTTGTTAGCACCATTTTGTGATGAATGAGGGGAGGGGAGGTAGATAGAGTTGCGGATTAGAAGTAGATTGGTGTTAAATAGACAGCTTTATGGGATATAGTTTTGTTTTAAGTTATTAAATATATTTAGAAGAGGGGCGGTAGTTCTACAATTTTCGGGCGTCAAGTAACGTTAGAGAAGTTTGGAGCGTGATTTTGTCGAGTCAGTCAGCTGCTCCAGCGACGCGCTAAGCTAACTTACACAGCTAACAGATCTGCCCTGACTCCCCTACACGAGTGTTTAAAAAAAAGGTAAGAATTAAATGCATCTTACGTTTTACATGTAATATCAGAGCTTCTAATATGTGAAGTTTTGTGTGTTACGTTGATATTGAAGTGCAAGGTTGATGAACAATCATACGATTTTGTAAATGCATTTGTTAAAGCGGTAAATCTCGTTGCTTTACGGTTATGTTCACGCCTGGTATGAATAACAAAATGTTCTGAGACCTAACGTTACTGAGCAGCATTTGTGGGCATCATAAGCACTGTATGCCTATCAGCAAACTGCAAAATCTTAAAAAAAAAAAACTTAAATAAATGCTGTCTAACTTAGGTTATGGTGTTTCAAATCGGGGCCTTGGTGGAGGTTTAGGAGTTAGGGGTTTGCAGGGCTCCAGACTAACTTTTTGTGTTGGTTGCACTTGTGCGCCTAACTTTTTTTTTTTTTTAGGTGCACCAGCACAAAATTTAGGTGCACACACATTTTTTATTACGTCGCCTTTAACGCCAAAAGG
>JAUCMS010000517.1:0-11647 GCA_032357445.1 Enteromius radiatus | reverse complement strand
AGAGGCTGGTCGTGTGGAGGTGGTGGTGATTTCTGTGGGCGTGTGTTGTTCTGTGTTTCAAATCGTGCGAAGAAGCTTTTCAGGTTGTTGAGCAGAGTGGTGTCGCTCTCACAGCTACGCGCTGCAGGCTTGTAGTCTGTAATAGCATGGATGCCTCGCCATAATGGTGACGCCTATACATCAGCTGACAGAGCAAAGCAACATTCAATCCACACTCGCACTTAGCAAATACACTTATTTTAACTATAACATAAGGTAATGTGATGAATCCAAGTGAAACTGACTTTGCCTAAAATTCACGTAGTTTCATGCCGAAATGTAACACATTATCTAGTTCAACAGCTGTGGACCTGACACAAAACAAACTGAAATAGCTTATAATGACACTCTCATGATCCTCTCTTTTAGCATATTCTCGCTGAACAACAGGAAGGGGTGACGTTTCACATGGTGGTGCTAATGGAATACCAAATTAATTAATGATCGCTAGAGCGTTCACTGTCTTACTCTCAGTCAGCCCGGCTCTCAAAATAGCTTCATTAGTCACTGGTAATTAGGCGAGCATATTGAATGTCTCGCTGTGTTATAATACAGAAGGGATGAAGCAGCTATATCCTCATTATATAACAACCAGTCAGGCAGTGGTGATGAGCCTCCATCCAATCTGCAAGGCCAGAGCTTGAATATGCATGAGTATGCAAATGTCTGTATTAGGCATTTGTGCTAATGGAGTGGAAGGAGCAAGCAGAAACACAGAACCAAAGACAGGTGGACAGACAGACAGGTTGATATAATTTTTATGTCATTAGTGAAGAGACTAGATGCTACAAATGTTGTTTATTGTTACAACCAAAAGATGTGTGACATCATAAAAATTTAAAGAAACAAAAATGAATTTTAAAGGCAATTTGGACCTCATGGAAATCATGTATCAATCAATCATTCAAGAAATGTCATGATGTTATTTTAATTTAAATGGAAGTTAAAACTATTAAAATAACTTTTGTTAATAGAAAAAAAAGAAAGAAAAATTTATGAAAACAAACTTAAAAGATTGTATTGGAAACTAACTACAACATGAAAGTTTAAGTTGAAGTATTAAAATGGCCAAAATAAAATGAAATAAAAATGTAAAACAAACAAAAAAAATTAAGCTTAATAATGTCACGTACACGTATGGTCAAGCACAGAGGCAGACTCGAAGTACACGAAATAACAATCCTTTCATATTTCAAAGGCAGGGAAACAGACAGGCAGGGTAATCCACATGAACATAACCTTAATAAGGGACAACATTTACGAAACCGAAACAAACTTAAATAGTGAAGGCAATTAGACAAACACATTTGACAATTAACAGAATTGTCAGAACAGACGGAGACAGAGCACATGGGGAATAAAAACGACAAAAACGATAAAAAATTACAAGCCATAACAACATTAAAATCTAAAACTATTTTGTAATTTTAAAAAAATACTCAAAATATTAATAAAAACTAGAAAAGTATATAAATACTGAAATAAGGGCATGATAATATGCGATTGTCAAACCCTTTAATGCCAAGGTCATATATTATATTATATAAATATATTTATGCAGAAAAAATTTTTTTTTCCCAATTCAGATTTACTTGTAATATCTATTATTACAACAAATATTGTTACAAAGCAGCAACTTATACAATGTTCTAACTTTTTTGTAAAGTATAATTAATCAGAATACACTGATAAATATCAATATTACTGATAAATCTTTAAAATGTATATTATTTATTAATAACTATAACAAGTCCTTTTATAATGTGTTTTGTAAAACGGTCTTCATGCTGATAAAATTATTCATGGATAGGATGTGCTGACCACAGTTTGAAAAGTGTATAATGTCACAAATCTGGAGGGACTCAAAGGCAGGGAGAGTGTTAACGGGTTTATTAAACAATAGAAACAAAGAAACATTAAACCAAGACAACACAGACAACATGGTCATGACGGTATATAACATCCATTATGTTTGGATTCATCTGTCAGATAACTATCATCATGAATCATCTCTAATTTTAAGTATTCTTCGTTCATTATAAAAGAAATCGAACATGTTTCCTGATTGGACCTGTGTTTTAGTTTGGGGTTAAAAGGTCACAAAGCTCAGCTAACTTGTTTCTCAGCCAAGACTGGATGGTATGTCATGTATGTGTGTACACGTGTGTTTCTGTCTTCGTTCTGACATAAACACAGCTAGCCTGACCTCTGTGTGTCAGCACCCCTCCACTAGAGACGTCCCTGTGCCATATTCACACAAAAATTCCTTGTGAAAAGCCACTAAGAACGATTATACATTTGGTCAGAGAGGACCTAAATGAACTGCAGAACTCTCAGAAGGGAATAAGGAGAGAGGGAGGGAGGGAGAGAAAGCATGTTAAAGAAAATAAAGAGACGGAGGACAGGGTGAAAAGAAAGAGGGAGTAAAGGAGGCAGCAGGTGAAAGACGTTGATGGCCTCTTTCCCGAACTGAAGCATTGAATTAACCATCACTTCATTAGATCCTCATCAAATTCCTCATTTTGACATCAAAGACTTCCCTCATTCTCCACCACATCACATCCACAATCCTCAGGACAATGAACTCTTCAAATCTGAGCAAAGAGGTCCTGAGAAATAGTCATAAAAATCAATGGTGGGTCTTGGAATGCATTAGAATCTCTCTCAAAGTCACGAAGAAGTTCTAGAAAGAAACTTTCTGCCAATGGGGAGATTAAAGTGGCCACCATCATTTTAACAGATTTTATATGGTTTATGAAGACTTCTACATATCTTATTCTGAGTATAAAATAGGTGACAAACTATAACAATGTCTTTCATCCCAAAAATAAACCAACCTAGACTCATTGGAAATAAGTGCCCATGAATCACTGCAGTTTCCAGTTTAACATCCTGCACGGTTTGAAAACTGATACTTTTGAATGTTGTCTTCACATATACTTTACATGTATGAGTTGGTTTACTCTGTAGTTTACGTGATACGGTGTTGCACTTCGGCGGTAAAAAGCACCACTTCGAATCCTGTGTAAAATGGTCCAATAAAACAGCTCAAATCAGTGTTTTACGAGGATAAAATAGCATGGCTGCAGCAGCAAATATGCTTTTAAATTACTTTTGGTACATAAGGGTAGGTTTAGGTTTGAGTTTGGTGTAGGGGATATTTCCAACATGATATAGCACTAATCTTTAGTGGCACTCACAGAATAGACATCAATAAAAAAGATTGGGAAAAATAGTCACAGCATTTCATTTACCTCAGGCAAGTCATCAATGTCTATATTTACTAAAGAAAAAACGTGTAGAGAAGAACGTTTTGAGACATATTAGTTTAAATACTTTATATTTTATTTTACCTGTTACTGATAAAGTTGTGGCAGCCTATATTACATATATAGAAACTGTAGCTATAATTTAGAAGTTAATTTAAAACACCCCATCGAATCCCATGAATATTAAATATGTTGTTTTTATCATTCCCATTTCTCCCACTTTGATTTTCATTATACTTCTTTTACTGCTTTGGCAATATTGTATGTAAAATAAGCATGCCAATAAAAATCCAATTGAATAAGAGAGAACTGAATTAGACTGAATAAGAGAGGAAGGATGATAAGGTGAAATAAGGCTTCCCATGTGAAAAAGTCAAAAAGAGAAACAGATACTGTACAGCAAGAGACAGTTAATAAGAATGATGGATGAAGAATAAACATACTAATGCTGATCTATAGAGAAGGTCAAGAGACATGCTGAGTGCAAGGGGAACAAAGAAAAGAGCAACAGAAGAATAGCAGTCATGAATTAAAAAGAGAGACAGAAAGAAAGGGTAACACCAGTGTAATGGCTTCACAGCTGGACAGGGCACTTTGAGGCCATGCCTTCCTGTTCAGACAAGACCCTATAACAGGACCCAGAAGAAATTAACACTAAGCACCATCTGTTTCTCCTGAGCTCTGCTTTCTGCCAACTGTTTAGAATTACTTTGCTTTCCTTCATGCCTCTAGAAAATTAAAAACACACAACATTCTGAACTGTGGCAAGTATTTAAATTAATTACCGTGTTCACAATCATGTTAGTAGAAAGTGTATTAATGGTTTTCTTTTTGCAATTAGACAAAGTAATGACATGATTTTTTCAATATTAGCATAATCAAATTCACTCTATTTATAGTAAAACCAATTGATGAGATTCATCTTTTACTGGAAATGGTCTAATGTAAAGGAAGTTCTACTAAACATTTCTTACTATAGGTTCCCACCCTATAAGTCTGATCACAACAGTTAATCGCTGTTAATCGTGTTCACCGTTTCTGTTTGAATACAATGTCATTGACTAACTGCAGGATTATTCATATTCTGGAATTGTACATTCCTGCCATATGGACATCATCTTGACTGATAAACTGATAAACTACTGCAACCTAGGCTCATTGGAAATACGTGCCTCTTCATACATTTCTGCAAAAACTGAAAAAACGTACCTATACATACAATTCACTGCCGTTTCCAGTTGAAATGAACACTAAAAGCAGTAAAACTTCTGTGCTATGACTTCAAAACATCTTGCACGATTTGAAAACTGATACTTTTGAATGTCGTCGTCACATATACAGCTTCATTTTTGTATGAGTTTTCTAGTTAAGTAGGTTTACTCGGTAGCTCACGTGGTACGCCATTGCACTTGAGTGGTGAAAACGACAAAACAGTTCAAATTAGTGTAAGGAAGTACAAATAGCATGGCTGCAGCAGCAAATATGCTTTTAAATTACTTTTGCATTTGTTAACACTATTGGGTAGGTTTAGGTTTGGGTTTGATGTAAGGGATATTTCCAACGCGATATAGCACTAATCTTTAGCGACACTTACTGGATATTTGAATTCTAAACAGCCACAAAACGTACCTCGAGTAGCATTATAAAAACAACACTGCAATACGTACCTGTACCACCTAATACAAACGTACCACTGTTACGTATTAAACATGTGTTTTAGCGCCACTCTCTAGACATTTCACTTTGAAACTGCGGCGAAATGTGCAGATAGGTACATAATTACAATCTGCAGAAATGTATGTTGAGGCACGTATTTCCAGTGAGCCTGGGTTGTCTAAATGTAATGTAGAAACTTTCATTTTCTGCAAAGCTGTTTTGCAACAAAATGTATCATGAAAAGCGCAATACAAAATAAACCTGAATTGTAATAATTTTCTTAGATAGATAGATAGATAGATAGATGCTTTCTTTTTAAATTTAAAAGAAGAATGAGTAAATGACAGAAGTAGGATTCCTCAGTTAAGCATCACTGCCCAGCAGGTCCAAACATGTGTACCACATCTCTCAAAAGAACAACATGTATTCATAGATCACTTCTGTAACACAAATTCAATTTCATTTCCATGTAATTTATACTGCATTTCTAAATCACCTTTTCAAAGGTCACTGTGTTTCTGAGTCTGTGTTTTAAAAAGCAGCATTTTCAGACACATAACAGCACTGGATTGAAATGAAGCATACACACCTACATCAGTCTTGCTCTTACATCATTGACACCCTCTTCTGCCCTCCCCTAAACACCCCTCAGGACTGGTTGTCCCTACATTCACACAAGTGTAAGAGCAGATAAATATGAGAACCAAAACAAGCTCCTCTTTTGATGCCTCAACACTGAACCCCGTGCCAAGACACTCAAAGTCTTAAGGGTCCTGAGAAATGGCTTTAATAATCCTCCTCATTGACTAGCTGGATTTGTTTTGGTCTGTTTGTGTGAGTGTACATGCATGCATTTGATTGTGTTGTGAAGCAGGCATCAAAGCAATACTCTCATTAATGTCTTATGGATACAGTTTAGTGTTTCCTCATCAAGAATGCTGACACCCTCTAATTTAATGTCTTATTGTGGGTGAAATGGAATTAGAATGGCTGACAATGCTGGCACACACACACACACACACGCACGCACGCAAATAAAGCCTCTACATCTCAAGGATTTGCATATTTTAAAGCAAGGTTCAGCTCACCTTCCTGTGGGCTGCCATCATGGTGTATATTATCTGAGCTGCTCCACTTTAAAAAGAATAGTTCAGTCCAAAAATCAAAGTCTGTCATTATTTACTCACCTTCATGTCTTTTCAAACCAATGCCTTGATTTGTTGAACAATATTCTGCCCTTTTTTGATATAATGAAAGTAAAAGAAAGCTGGGGCTGTCAGGCTTCAAAAGGACACAAAAGCACCAATGAAGTATCACATGGCTAATATGACTTCAACAAGTCTTTAGAAATCAAATATCAAATGAAGTGTATAATTATTGAGTGCCAAATTAGAGCAAATTTACTAATCACTTTTTGAAGTAATTGAACTACTGAGGATCTTTCTGAAATGTCTATGACAGGTTTTCACCATACATATTAGGGGGACTTTCTTACGTTAACAATTTAACAAGTTTTTACTGTTAAAATCAGTTATTTTTATTGTGTAGTTTTATGAATTTGAAACAAAATGGTGTAAAATAATCAGAATGCTTCATTCATAAATTGATTTGAACATGAGGGTGAGTTTTTGGGTGAGCAACCCATTTAAATCATAACAGATATTAATAATTATTAAGTATAATAAGTATTAAGATTTGATCATAATTCACTCATCTCCTTACTGCTTATGATTGGATTTCAGAGGGGCAGGTCTTAAATGCACACATTCGTCATTGTTACTCGTTTTGATGAAGTAGACTAATAATAATAATAATAATAATAAAAACTGAAAAAAGAATATCTCCAAAACATCTTGGTGATGTTACATTTACATTTTTGTAAATGAGGGTTTATGGATTATATTGTTTGATTCACTAAATGATTCAGAGCTGAAAATAATTTCATATGTAGATCAACAAACAAAGAAAAAAAAATCTTTATTTTAATATACCATCACCTAGAGTCTGGAGATTGTCTATGCATTATCCTGAGTAGTAGAGAGTTTTGTAGGATTGAAAAGAGATTGAGACATTCAGAAAAAAAAATACAAAGCTTGACTGCAACTGAATTAATATAAACCCTAAATAATTTGTGAGCATGAGTGTTTCAGCTGAGTTGGGATTGTGTAAAAGAAATCAATCATATAAGGTCATTCAGAAAGAGAAAAGACTCAATAATAAACTACATACTAAAGCAGAAAAAGATGCTTGTCTGTCGTTGAAACATTACAAATTGACAAATTATACTTTCCAAAAAGCTGACTGACCATTTATTTATACTAATTCACTTCCTCTCAGTGTGAGAAAAACGCACTTGCACTGGTCAAACACAAGCTGCCATGCGGTCTGAAACGTTCTGTCAGTATGAATGGAAAAACTGGGCATGCATCAGAACAGAGTTTACAGATATTTGTGAAGACTTTTCTCATGCCATTTTCTGAAAAAAATTCAGACTGACTGAGTGTAACTCTCTTGTAAAGTGGATTTGGGGGTATAGAAATGTGCTGAATGAAACTAATAAATCTAGCGGTTAGGTCTCTGCAGCTAGTTTTAGTTCCCCAGAGAAATGTGTAAAAATCCGACCCACCCTGCTGGCTGCCTTCCTCCCTCCATATTTATTTAACAGCTGAGTGTCTGTGCATCTACATGTCTGCAAGACAGAAACAACAAGAGCTTTCTATGAGTCTGAGCAACTCAAAGTGTTCTAATTTTTATTTATTTATTTTATTAAATCCTCCCCCACTCTTTTTATGTGTTCACGGGGCCCTTATGTAGTGTTCACTTCTTTCTGAGCATGGGTTATCTGTAGAAGTGTATGCACTTCAAAAAGTCATTAGACACAGATAACACTTGAGTTGTGCTGGTAAGAATGATGATGGCATAATATACGTAAAGGTGCCATACAATGTAATACTGTATTTACCTTGGTATAGTTAAATAATCCATTCTGTACATGGAAATTACATACACCAATGTTTCCTCTTTCTTGTGTAAATCTTGTAAATAAAAAAGAACAGGCGAATCTGAACATAACACCTACTTTGACATCACAGTTGGGATCACTATGACCCCAACATTTGCATAACATATACCCGCCCGGGTTGTAGACCAGCCGCTAGCCAAACCTACACAGCCGAATCATCAGAAGTTCTTGCAGTTTCTTATGGACAGTCGATCCATATATTTTGTGAAACAATGATGTGATCACCCAGCCATGTAACAGCAACAACAACATGATTTTTTTTTTTATTAACTAATATAAACACAGATTAATAAATGTATTGTTCCATGTTCGTTTTTATACAGTGTGCAAGGTTTATGCGCATAGTCCAAGTCTCCACTTTTAGTGTAACTCTGTGGCAGAATTACAGCGACACATACTGATCTGGCATGTGAACTACATCGTATGTGGTTTGTGTGGATGTGGTATTAATTTATTGGCCCAAATAGCCTTGTGGTTAGTGCACTGACATAAACCCCTTTCACACTGCATGTTTTGTCCCGGAAAATTGCCGGTGAGCCTTCTGTGTGAACATTTCCTATCCATTAGGCAGTCGTGGGTTTGAGTCCTATGTCCGGCAGGGATTGTAGGTGGTTGGAGTGAATTCCCACCTTCAATACCACAACTGAGGTGAGACCCTTGAACCCCCCAACTGCCCACTGCTCCAGGTGTGTGGTTGTACACTTCTCACTGCTGTGTGTGTGTGCATGTTGGATGGGTTAAATGCAGAGCCCAAATTCCAAGTATGGATCACCATAGCTGGCCACAAGTCACTTCACGTCACAAGAACATCCTGGGATTTTATTTCGGCATCGATCCAATCCCGACCAAGTAACAGTCCGAGATCAAGCTCTGTGTGAAAAAATTCCTGAACCAATGCAATAAAGGGTGTTCTGTAGTGATGACACACATTATCTTGTGACTTTTTGGAGCGAAGATCAGTGTTCACTATGAAAAAATATGTGCAAACTGTAATGGAGCAGAGATTAGGGAGCTCCTCACTATTCACGCTGAAGCTCAGATCGTTCTCTAGCTTAATGAACTGGAATGCATCACATTACACACATGTCGTAATGTCACATCTTCACGGGATCTTTATGGGGATGTGTGTGAACAGACACACAGATTCCAGAAAGTCAATGGCAGTGTGAATGAACCACAATCAAACAATCCCCCAAAAAAAATCACAGGACACATTATCCGTGAATTTTCCAGTATTGGCTATATTTTGAAAATATCTTAAGTTGTTATCCGAAGATGAACGAAAGTTTGGACTTACAAAAGCTATGCCTTTAGATAAAAATCTCTGAATAATGTTTTAGCACCTTGATGAACCTGTGTCATGAATAATTAAAGGGTTAGTTCACCCATAAATGGAAATTTTGTCATTAATTACTCACCCTCATGTAGTTCCAAACCCATAAGACTTCCGTTCATCTTCGGAACACAAATTAAGATATTTTTGATGATATGAGAGAGCTATCTGTCCCTCCATAGACAGCAACACAACTGAAATTATCCAGATCCAGATACGTAGCAAAAACATCGGTAAAACAGTCCATGTGACATGAGTGTATCAACTTCACTTTCGCAATGCTAAGAGAATACTTTTTTTGCACATATTAAACAAAAAATGCATGTAGATAATATGAGGCTGTTTACACGTACACAGTAATATTCTCTAAAATTTATATGTATATGATGTTATTTTTACTTTCTTTGCGCAAAAAAAAGTATTCTTGTATTGTCGCAAAACAGAAGTTGTCATTTTTAGGTGAACTAACGCTTTAAGGCAGTTCTGAGGCCAAAAGGGAGTCCAAGCCAGTACTAGCAAAGTGTACCTAATAAAGTAGCTGGTGAACGTTCCTTTCTGTCAGTCCTTGCATCAAACCTATGACCCTAGAATTGCTAGCATCCTGCTCTGCTGTTTAAGCTTCAGGACTGAAGGAATTTTGTTTATATAATTAATGTGTAAACAGTATATAGCAAAATTTAGATCAAAGATTTATATCTACATAAGATATTTATTCAGAAACTCCCAGAAAAAAAACAACAACATATCTTTCTTTTCCGATACCATTATTTTAACCTGTCATTGCATGTTCTCAGCTGTCAGAACAGTCGAGGAGGCTGCAGCGACCTGACATCTTACAAAGAAGAGAAATACTGATGGGTACAGAGTGACATATTCATGCAGGCTTGAAAACGTGATGTGTATGATTGTGTGTATGCCTGCTTTCATCTCACAAGTGGCTTGTGTGGAGAGAAATAGGTGCCATCTGCTACACTAAGCAGTCTGGAATATTGTCTCTCAGGTCCTGTTACAGGTACCCTCTGAATAATACATGCCACACTGGTACATGGGAACCTTTCTGCTACATTCTTGTATGCCACAAGCAGTGTGTGGGTGTAAACGTGTGGGATTAAGCCCTCACTCAGTTACATTATGGAAGATTAAGACTAGATTAAAACTACAGCTAATGGAAATCGTACTATGGCCCAGTGCATTAAAGCAATTTATCACTTTTACTACTGCTCATACTCAGGGTTAGAGGTTAAACCCTAAGTATTAAACAATTTTTTCATGATAAAATGAAGAAAAAAAGGGAAGCAGGATGGAGAAACTTATAGAAGACTATAAAATGTACATCTGCTGCTGTGTTCATCATGTTCACTATGTAACCATCATTATACCCTACTGATCATTCAAAAATCGCCTATTTTATCTCTTTGTTATCAGGAGCTGCTTTGCAGTGGGCCGAGATGCTGTGGACTCAAGCAGGTCCTGCAGAATCGTCACTTCAGACATTTGTCACCCATTTCAAAGGGTTTTTTTGTACTGATGGAAAGGTGTCGGCGGGAGAACAGATCTATCATTTATCACAAGATACCACGTATATTCATCAAAATTTCGTACACTGGCAGCTGCAAGCGGTTGGAACAAGCGATCACTAACCACGTACCGACAAGGATTGGAACCTAACCTGCGATTGATGCTAGCTGCCTATGATGGCTCAGTAGGCCTGGAAAGATTCATCCAGCATTCGGTTCGCTGTTCGTCACGCCTCCAGTCTTGCCTCCTGGAGAGTCCGAGCACTGCTGCTATTTTGCCCCACCGACTGGAGATCAATAACCAAGTTCAAGAGAACCAAGTTCAGAGCCCATGCAAATTGACAGAGGACGAATGTCTCCTCTGGAACACCAACAACGACTGACCCTCTCTGTTTGTACTGTGGCAACAGTGGGCATTTTATCTGGGAATGCCCTCGTCGACCCCCACGACCTGTGGTGAGTGCAATTCAACCCGGTATTGTAAACGCCCCCTCGATCTTCCAAAACTTTATCCATGATATATGCAGTGACTTCCTCCACAAATTCGTTGTGATCTATATCGATGACATCCTCATCTATTCCCAGAACATGCAGGAGCATCAAAGGCACGTCAAAGAGGTCCTCACCCATCTCAGAGAGTACCAACTCTATCTCAAAGCAGAGAAATGTTCATTACACCAATCTTCAGTCCAGTTCTTGGGTTACATCATCAATCGAACCGGTGTTCACATGGACTAGGGCACAGGTGTCAAACTCAGTTCCTGGAGGGCCGGAGCCCTGCAGAGTTTTGTTCCAACCCTGCTCCAAAACA
>JAUCMS010000516.1:0-11647 GCA_032357445.1 Enteromius radiatus | reverse complement strand
GGTTTGGAGTATAAATTGCAAACCTTGTGCTTTTAAATGGTGTTTAAATGTGTGTCCACTGTAGTGGACACCATGCAAGTCCATGTCATTTAAAATGCCTGTCACACTTTATTTTTTTGTCCTACAGTAAACCCTGAATTAGCTGGAAGCCTCAGCACACACAAACACTCTGAATAATTTAAAGCTTTCCACATAATTTTACATCCCAATGTTTTATTTTCATACAGCATCTCATGTTCACATAGGCTATTGGAAAAAACATATTGAGAAAAGCTCTTATTGTTTTCTTGCCTCTTCTCTTTATCAGTTCCTTTTATTCTCTATATATTTTATGATGCTTGGAGAAAACTATCCATTAGCAGTGCCATTTACATCAGCACTGTAGAAGAACTGGGAAATACATATGGAAATCCGCTTTCTGAGCCATGAATGACATGCGACTTCTAATCATTCTGCTAAAAATGTTATTGTGACAACACTGATTGATTCAGGACACAAGACTGCATATACAGTCCCAAAACCATCACTAGAGCTGTGACTTTCAGCAGCAAGTCCTGATGGTTAATGGTAAAAGAACTTGGCTCACCGTCCTCAATGGAGGCTCGAACCTGGGCTCAGTTTGAGCTCAGACTTCACCCTACCATTGCGGTACTACCTAGAGATGAAATAAACAGAAACAGAGGAGGAGACGGGAAGGTGGAGGGATGCCGGAAGAATTGATGCTGGGACAGTGCTGCTTATGTAGGCTGCTAATGATGATTGACAGGACTGAATGAAGAGGCTACTCCCAAACCTATGCTTGGAATGTAATAATATGAAACATAATGCTGCTTGCAAAATATTATCCAATAAAAGACTACTCTTTTGAATGGTTTTCCACGAGCAAAACGTGATTTTGTTGAGTGCGACATGTTCCTGGGTTAACATTTGTTTTGACCCTGGAACAACACTGTGATTAACCAATCAGATTTGAGCAAATATTTAATAGTTTTTGTGAAGTTTAGGCTTACAATCAATGCTTGTGCATCAGTGTCAGTCATCTATCATTTCCTCTGATTTTAGGGATTACTCATGGGTAAGGTTAGGTATAGGGATATGGTCAACCTTATATATTTGGGATTGGGAATGTTGTTCCAGGATCAACAAAATATGATGATCTAATAACAAATCTAACTCAGCAAAACCAATATGAGCTCTTTTAACAGAAGCCATTCTAGATGGGTAAACTTCCAATGTGTTGAATGAAAACTACAAGACATATAAATTCAATGTCATAGATGTACATAACTGAAAAAAATGTTCTTGCTTGCACAGTATACTCGAATCTAATGTCTCATGTTGGGTTGTAAGCAACTAAACCCAGGTGCATTATGTAGACAGTAATGCCATGTAGATGACTAACTTTTCCACTTTGTCTTTTTTCACACGTCCCCCCTCCTCAGTTTTTCTATGCCTGTATCATGAGTGATTAATGATAATTAAAGCACTAAGGACGTAATAATTTAACCCGAGGGGGTCATTATTAACCGCAGACGGGCAGGTTGTAATTATCTTGTCGTTCTGATGATTTTTCCCTGTCTCTTTCTCTCCAGGCGAGACGTACTCTGAGACGTTCAGTCACACAGAGAAGTGTCAGACGTGTAGAGAGTGCACGGGTCTCATGCGCATGCAGACCCCCTGCACCGACTCGAACGACGCTGTGTGCGTGTGCAACTACGGCTTCTTCATGAACGAGCTGACGCAGCAGTGCGAGCCGTGCACCGTGTGTCCACGAGGCCACGGTGTGCTGATACGCTGCGAGCACGCCCACGACACGGTCTGTGAGGAGTGTCTGGATGACACCTACTCTGACCAGGAGAGCACGCTGGACCCCTGCCTGCCCTGCACCATCTGTGAGGAGGGGATAGAGATTCTCATGAGGAACTGCACGCCCGACGAAGATGCATGGTGTCATGGTGAGAGAATAATACCCTCAACAATACCATGTGCAAACACAATCGAAATTATAATTAAATAATAGCATAAAATGAGTAAAACATAAACAAAAATAAAATATGTAAAAAATAAAGAAATATTGTTTATATACAGTTTTTTTTTTACAGATAATAATTTTTTTAAAGAAAAAAAATAAGAAAGTTTTTTTATTTATGCTTGCCCTACCTGGTCTCATGGCATAAACATACCTGGGTGCACATTTTAGCGAGACACACAATACATACCAACAAGTACATATCACTGCAGTTTCCAAAAGAAATGAGCACTAGAGGCAGTAAAACTCCTTTTCACAGAAATTTAGTTTCGATTAATAGGGTTAAATTTGTGCTTAATATGCATATTTATGTAAGTTTTGCATTTGTTAACACTATCAGGTAGGTTTAGGGTTTGTGGAGGGTAAACCTGTGTTTTAGCATCACTCAGTGGACATTTTTCTTTGAAAGTGCGGCAAAATTTGCAGTAAGGCATGTAAAATTGCCTTATTTTATATTTCTATGAGACTAGGTT
This sequence comes from Enteromius radiatus, assembly GCA_032357445.1. Taxonomy (NCBI): domain Eukaryota; kingdom Metazoa; phylum Chordata; class Actinopteri; order Cypriniformes; family Cyprinidae; genus Enteromius; species Enteromius radiatus. The sequence continues at coordinate 9,145 of JAUCMS010000516.1, read as the reverse complement.
GTGTTTGCCATAAACTGTATTTCTGCTTCGTTTTCTTCTGCAGGGTTTTTTCTGCATATTTACAGTAAGTTGCACATAAAGAGTGCACTTTGAAGTCTGTAGTCAATCACTATGGGCAACTACTAAGATACTTGTTTGGCTGTCTACTGCTTTCTCTCAGTCTCCAGTCACAATGTTTGCTTTCCTCCGTGTGTTTAAGGATCAATCTGGGTCATTTCCGTGCATGTCTGCTTGTGGCCTTGCAGTTTAAAGGTCAATGTGTGGATATTCTGTGCAAAACCCTGTAGTTATAGAGGTCACATCAGTCCAAAGGGTCAAACCCAGTGACACATGCAAACATGCATGTACACATACACATACACACCTTGGGGTATCCTAGATGCATGAAACCAGACACAGTGGATCACAGTGATTTTACTCTTACATAAAAAAAAAAAAATCACTGTAAACCTCATCTGGCTTTATGGCTTTTATAAAAAGCTTTACAAAAAGAATTTTGAAAAATGGGAATAAATAAATAAATGATTGAATTTATTAATAAATAAATAAAAAAAACATTGTTGCAGTTCCGTGTTGTGCCACTAGTTGTGCTAAAATCGCAGATTATTCTTCTGCAGATTGCAGAGTTTAAGCATTTTTTATGTTTGTTGAGATGGCCAGAATGTAAATAAAGGCCTTTTACATTTTTTTTACCATAATAGTTGTCTTAAACTCAACCAAAGAGCACCTGCTGGTATTATTTCATGAGGTCCTTGATCAGCTAATGCTTCAAGATATCTCCTACGATACATTATTGTCCTTCAAAGTCCTTCATACTTCACAAACTAATTAAAAGGTGAATGTTTGCTTCTGTTGGAATGTGGTTACTAAAGAGACACTCCGGCTGTGGCCAGCATGTGAAATGGTGGCCCTTTTTCTACCTCTTTAACACTCACGCTCAACTAAACACACAGAGAAAGCTCTGTTTTCATGGCTGGAGAGGGCATGTAATGTGGCGTGTCATTGCATTAGTGTGCTAGCGCTTGGGCGGCGGGACTGTCTGATGTCTGAAGCCTGGGGCTGTATGTGTGTGAGGGTCATTATGGCTGCTGCCGCTGATGAGGTTTGGGTGGGCTGGATCTGTCAGTTTGGGGTTTAGTGTCAACCCTGGCCTTTTGGTTCATGTGGTGTCACACCCAGATTAACATCTGTCTCAGGTAATCTGATCACAGATGGACAATGCTAACTACAGGTGTAAACGGGGGTCCGAACAGCTTTGTTACTGGATCACTCAAACCACATGTAGAGGTAGCTGAAAAATGTCAAAAAAAGGCTAATGGCAAAAAAAAAAAAAATGTGGATTGTTTCCAAAAAGGTTTAACTTGGAGCAGTCCAGAACAGCAATCTCAAGAAACAGAGCAATGCTATAAAATCAACAAAATACACACTTTTAGCAGATGTACTAGGTGAATGTTTGTGAAAACAAATGTTTGTGGTTTCAGGTGTGTGACTTGAAGTACTCTGCTGCATGTGCTGTAGTGTAGCATAATGTGTACAGCATAAGGAGATGAGAGATAATTCTACAGATGGAAACTGTAAATCATAAAGCATCTGCAAGTGCTGTCAGTTACACACACACACATGTTCAGCTTCACTGGCAGCAGTTCCTGCTCTCATGTGACTCTCATCAGCCTCCTTCCTGTGAGGAGAGGAGAGGAGAAGAGAGATGAGACACAAATGACACAAATAGAGGAAAAATGGGCAAAGAGCTGAAATGTGACGGCTAGTGTTCCTGTTAACCTAGCAAATCAGTGTGTTTGCCAATAGTTTATTTAGTGTAACTGTTTTTTCATATTTAATTATGTCAAATTATTTAACATTTGTAATCATTTTTTATATGCCATTCACATACATTTGAAGAAAAAAAAATTAACCAAAAAAAGGTCGGTTTTTGAAAGAAATACTAAAATAAATTTAACTGATCTTTTTTAACCTCTGATAACTTCTTTGACATCTTGAAAAAATATATCACACTTTCCGCAAACGTATTAAGCAGCACCACTGTTTTCAATACTCATAATACTAAAAACATTTTGTGAGAAAATATAATTTTTATATAATGCCATAACAGTAAAGAATGTGAATGGTAGTGTGTATACTTTTAAAAACATGGTAACATTTATAATAACTGCACATTATATGAATCATTAATTAAGCATTAGTAAATAGACAGCTCATTCTTTATAAAGCACTGTTCCAAAATGAATAGGCATTAGTAAGCAGTTTTTAAATACAGCTATAAATTAAGCATATCTATAATTATATGTTCATACTTCATTAACAATACATTTATAATTTCTAAATTATTATATTATTTACAAATGTACTGTAGTAGTTGTCAGTGGTTCATACGATCATTTAGAAAGTAAAGTAAATGATTAATCAAGTATCTAAAAGTACATTTATAAATCTTATTATTTAGACACATGATAATAGTTGATCAATAGACGTCATTAATACATTTTTCTTCTGTAATTCATGATTAAGTCTACATTTAGTAGTTGCCAGCTATCTATTTTTGTGTCCTCATCTAAAGTGAGGACTATTTATACCTTGTAAAGCATTTATAAACGAGATTCAAAACTCATTTATCTTCCAAACAGAAAAGTTAAACTACAGTTTCAAAATATCTCCCCCAACACTGTCCAGAAGACCATATGATCATCCTTTGTGTGTACGGTTACAGCACAGAGCGGCCTTGTTCGGCCCTGTCTTACACACACACAGTCATAGAGGTCCTGTGTATTTCTGTCCAGATGACCACCCTCTGCGAGCGCCACATTATCATCCTTAAAATGACCTTATATGTGACCTTATCCTGTCTTTCTCTCCCCATCTAGCTCTCTGTCTGTGTATCTCTGACCCTTTCATGTCCGTCTCTCTGGTGGGTCAGTCATTTCTGTGCCCTTTGATGAGGGTGGCGCATTAAAAACAAGCTCTTTCATGAGAATGACCACAGTAGGAGTCAAAGGCACACATGCCTGAATGACCAGTCTTTCTCCACGCTGGTGGTCCGTGATTCATTTCCTGCAGTTCATATGACTTGAAGTGGCATGTGTCTGTGTGTGTGACAGAGAAAGAGAGATGTGCTGAGCTCTTTCCTTTGTTGGATCGATAAGGCCGCTGGAGTTTCTTACTCTCGGGTTTCAATCTGTGACCTCTATCGCAGCTACTGCATCACACACACACACACACACACACACGGATACATATCAGAGTGTGTGAGTGGAGCGACAGCAATTTCTCCTCTCCTCCCAAAGAATTGCGTAGCTGTTCTGCTTCAACTCCACTTCGGGTTTCATTTCCCACTCCAAGTGTTATTGTTTGGTCACATCGTCACTCATTGCTCACATAGATGGATGCAGTGGCATCATTGTTCATTTTTGATATGACTCATTATGCACCAGTGATATTTTAGTACTATATGATGTTTAACCAAACCAATTTCGGGAGAACCATGCACGATATAATAACCAGCAATCTCCCGATTAACTAATTACCCTATCAGATCTCGATCAGGTCCTTTATATATCGCCAAACTCCCCATTCGTAATATCTTTGTCTTCCTCGGAGATCAGGCCGGGCTCCGAGTTCTTCTCAGCTCTCGCCGCTTAGGGGTCACTCCCCTAGGGCTCGGGGCCCGCCGAACTCTTGGCCTGCTCCCCGGACAGTCTGCCAAACATGTACATTTTGGTTATTACAGAGGAAGTGGGAACTCGTGAAGTATATACGATTATATGCTTTTGTTTAATGTTTTGTTTTTAGCAATTCCATGTATTTTTTGTCATTTCATTAGTTTGATTTGTTATTATCTCTATAAGCCAATTCAATTTCTTTTTAGTTTATCTTCATAAACTTATGTCAGTTAGTTGCCCAAGTGATATTTTTAAGAGGTTTTTCATATATATATATATATGACAACAAAAGATTGCCATGCCACTGTCAGTGGAAAAATGTAAAAATTTTATGGCCCCCAGAATATTTTGTTGAATGAATATATAAACATGCAATACATAGTAGATATAAAGTTTTATTTTGACATGGGGAAAGTATTAATAATCTATTTTGACATTTCATATTGCTGTTCCTTCTAGTACTATAAGGTTATCACTATATCAATCATTGCAAAAAAAACAAAAATTAATGTTTGTGTGTTGCCTCGGTTCTTATAGCAGCATGATAAATCTATTAAAACTCTGAAAAGCCTTGAAAACACACAAAAAGCCCTCTCCCCTTATAACCACTAAAATCTGTCACTCATCTTAGTTCACAGAATCTCTATATAGTGTCTGCTCTTTGTTATAATGAAAGGAGGGCATAAAACTTGGCATTAAACAACAACAATAAAACTCTGGCGTTTTGAGCCATATTGAATGGATTCTGACTTAAATGCATGTAATTGTTCAAGAAATCCACAGGTATGTCTGTCATTGGCAACATTGCTCAACGTTGCAAAATCACATTGTAAATAGAAACCTCAAATGCTCTCCAGAGTTCAAACACATATGCACTGAAGGTGCTTCACACATGCTAGCCAGACAAAACTTTGTACTTTTACTGTATCAACACTAAAGAAAAACTAAATTGTGCCAAAATGCAAAACATCTTTGGAAGATTTCTTACTAGAGTTACATTTGAGTTTTTTGTGGATATTGAAATAATTGAAAAAATCTACTGTTATTTTCACTAGTTCGCGCTTTCTCATTAATGCGAGGGAATAAGAGATGCTTGAATATAAAAGCAAATTTGGTGAGCCCCCTGGAGGAGAGAGATTGGCTGAGTGGAGGAGGAGGATTTTGCAAAAGCGAGATGCGATTGAGAGAGGAACTTATAGCGGGTAGGTTAGCTGTGATTGGGTGAACTTGATTGCGGGATGAGAAACAGCTGTGATTAATTCGGCCAGCGCTCCTCCTGAAACTCCGTTATTATCAAAACGATCACTTAAATCTCCACTCTGTTATTTTAAGAGATTAGAAAGTTAGCTAACTAACAAAAGACGCTAGTTGTACGCAGATTCCACTGCCACAGATGTTACTCTATGCCCAGATATAAGAGCTGTGTTATTAACAACTATGGTGTTAGTGATGTAATTCAATTACATAACTTGAATTCTGTTGAGAAACCATAATAAACAAGTGAATAAAGACTGAGAGAAGAACAGAGAACTTATGCTTATTTCAAGAAATTTAAAGGTGTGCATGGAGGAAGAGGTTTGTGTTATTCTATCCAAAATGTTCAATTTTTGCTCCATATAAAAACTTTGGAATCAGACCTTATGGGTATTTTGATTATAAACATTAGGATGACTAGAATGCATACTTATCATTGTTCTCATTAAATAAAACTAAAACTATGAAACTTTTTTTAACCAAATGTAGCATCATCTCTCTCTCTCTCTCTCTCTCTCTCTATATATATATAGTGTATATTTTAAATAACAAATCCTTGTTTAAGACTTAATAATAAGTGTGTGTGCGTGTGTGTGTTAATGCCTCCTGCTAGCGTAATTACTGCAGCTAATCAGAGCACTTAACAGCAAAGCTTCTGTTCATTTAGCCATCCATCCGCTCACACACACACACACACACACACACACCCACCCATCAGGCTCTTATCATTTCTCCTCCTGTCTATCACACACTCCCACACACACACACACACATGAGGAGAGAATAAGGATTGCTGTGTGTGTGACAGTCTTTTGAGAGTGTTTTCTGTTAGATAAAGAGAGCCATTATAACAAACTTGAAAAGGGTTGCCAGATAAGCATTAAAATCCCTTCCAAAAAACCAGCAATGTGAGAAGAGGAGAATAAAGACTCCTCGTTAAATAAGGCACCCAGCTGAGGGTTAACAAGCACTTCACACTTGGCACCTCGTCACGAAAACGCCCACTTAAGAAGGAAAATGTTTAAAATAAAAAGAGAAGAATTTGAAATTGTTAACCTTTGGCTTGGGTGAGTTTTACAGCCTCCATCCAAAAAAAAGCAAAGCCTTGTTTTCTTTCAGGTTTCAAACTCAGTCAGGCTGAAAACACATCCACATATCGCAATTTCACATACTCTGTTTTCAATCAAAGAGACAGGGAAAGAAAAAGATAGAGCACTTTCTGAAATCGTTTAACTTTTAGTGCATACTCACTCAGAAAACAAATGAATGTTTCCCTCAAGAAAGGAGGAGGAGACAGGAGACAGGAAGAGGTCTGACAGCTACTGAGGGAGAGACAGCTAGTGAAAGAGACAGATAAAGAAAAGAAAGAGGGCTGCTGCACATCTTTAGATGCCCACAAGTTTGAAAGGTGTGACAAAGATAAGAAGTTTGTGCATTTCTGCAAACAAATTAATCTGCTCAAACAGCTCAAAACGAAATCATTTTCATTATGACTTTAATGTTCAAACTTTTTTATTTGTTTGTACTGTTCTTTGAGTTCCACTTTTAATGTTATTCTTCATTTCTAACATTTAAAATATGAGTTTTACTTCAAAAAATGTCATTTAGCAGCCCACTGCTATGATTATGATTAAATTCTACAAATAGTGCACATCAAAAGTTCTGTAATAACAGACAAAGCAGATGTTACCACGTATTAAAAGCAGTTACTCACTCTTGTGTTGAGACATTACTGTCTGATCCAATATAGTCGGCACAGCATCATCTTTTAATTTTAATATTTCTGAAAATCCTGTGTTGAATTGTGCCTTGCTTAAATCCGTGGTAAAGGTAATTGAACAAAGAACCAAGCTTTTACTGACATTTTTATAGTAATAACCCCTTACTGAACTTCTATTCCTCACAGTCTCATTTTCCTTCATGTGTGCTACCCTAACGTCTGTAGGGAGGAACGCACCACACCTATAATGATATCGCTGGAAACACTTTTAGAAGGATTTTTTGGATTTTAGAACGTAGTGGCTGGTCAATAGCCAGCGTAAGCTAAATTTCCTTACTGGGAGATCAAAGGCGAGATTAACAGCAGTTTCCAAATCCTAAATGTTTCGTCCATGTTAATCAAGAGCGCTTAAACGGCGCCTTCAACTTTATTTCCTTCTTTAGCTGGAGCTACTTGTAAATCAAACTAAAATTCCTGCAAAAAGGTTCTGCGTTTCAGCACTGCTCAATCAGTCACGCATGCGGCCCCTCTGAAATAGTTCAGATGAGAATGAGAATGTTTTAGACGGTCATGGCAACGTGAATACCTCCTGTGGAGCCAGATCGAACCCTGTCACCACCAATTTTACAGCCATGAAAGATATGAACCATAATAATCTCCACTCGATTCTGGACTCTTGAAGAGTTCAACAGTAAAACAAAGGAAAGTTTGTGTGTGTGTGTGTGTGTGTGTGTAAGTGCAACAGTTGGGTTCTATAAGTAAAAGCCATTTATTTATTTCCTCCATAGAGATGTATGTATATATATATATATATATATATATATATATATATATATATATATTGCTTTCTATTAAAACCTACAGCATTTATGACTTAAAGTCAATAGATTTATATTGCACCATCATTTGTAAAGCTTCATTGGATGAGTAATGTATTATTAATAGTTTTAAGTACTTCCATTTTAATCCAAAAGTTTGTAATGTGATTAATCTCTGAACTGGTTCATTTGGGTTTTAATGATTATGGAGAAAATGAATAGTAAAAATATTTCCTCCACAAAGGCCTCTAAAAAAAGAGGTATAACCACTCTTGTGCTCTATTGGGAGCTGTAAGGAGTTTATGGGGGGGTTGCCTTTATATAAATTATGCATCAAATCAATAGAGAGAGGAAGAAAGATAAAAAAGACAAATAGTGCCTTTAGTGGGTGAAAAAGGCTATATATCATATAACACCATCCAGACAGCTATTGGTCAATTTCACAGCTTCTACTAACGGTCTCATTAGGTTTAGTTCAATATCCCATTTGCATTTTAAATGACATAAATAGCGTGAATTCAGTTTGAATGCAACAACAGATTGCAGAAGTATTCACCCTTAGTTTGCGTCTATGTGCAGTCCTTCAGAGCTAATGTATGTGTGTCTGTCTTTCTTTCTATTCTAGATCCACTGAGTCCTACCTATCCCTCTCCCACAAGTGATTCCAGTTTGTTCGTCACTGATCCGAACCGTTTGTGGAGCCCCAACCCTGGCGTGGACGCCACCACACCCAAACCCAGCACACCTCATTTCATTGGCAGAGGGCTGAATGAGAACCTGATTCCCATCTACTGCCCAATCCTTGCAGCGGTTGTAGTCGGCCTCTTGGCTTATATCATCTTCAAGAGGTGAGCAATAGAGAGGGAAAACATTACATTAAAGATGTAAGAACAGATTGAAATGATTGAGGACAGTAATAGGTGGTGAATAATTCAGGCCTGGTCTTAATTTGTACTCATCCTGGGATTTTTAGATGAACCCTCATGCCGTGTTCTAGTCATTTTGACCTGGAAAGGATTAACATCTGTCATTTTGCTATATTATCACAAAATCTTGGATTATTTTATTTTCTCAACTTGTTTTCTTTTGCTTTTCTCTTTGGAACCTCAGTTAATATTGACACAGTTGTACACAAATAATGCCTTTTCTTTCCCTAAAAAATGTATAAGCTCAGAACAATGTTGCAAAACCAAATACAAAACCAGAACGCAAGATTTGGTGATAATATAGCACAATGAGTTAACGTTAAAACCAATTTTTACAAGGCCCTTAAAGCCTTTATGTATAATGCATTATAAAAGTAGTTTTAATGCATCAGCTATGCCTTGTAATGGATTGTCCTATCTCATTAATAATTGTAACCACAGTTAATACATTATAACATTTAAATTCAGTTGTACTGATTTACGACAAGGTGTCATGTATTACAATGCACACTATGAATAATTATAATGCATATACTCTGCATTATACATAAAGGCTTTAAGTGTTACAATCCTGCCATTTTTGACTGGGAACACCAAATCAGTTAGTCAATTTTAGATGATTGTTTAAGCTATTTATATTTAATAATTACTTTATTACATTGCTGTATGTGATATGTTATTTATAGTGCTGGGCAATGATTAATCGCGATTAATCGCATCCAAAATAAAAGTTTTTCTTTACATAATATATTT
>JAUCMS010000515.1:0-11654 GCA_032357445.1 Enteromius radiatus | reverse complement strand
CCATGTGCACAGTACAGTTCTAATCCGATTCACGATCAGATTAAAGATAATTTGCGCATGAAAACGTGGCTACTGTTAGCTCTCTTGTGTGAAGTCAAGTTCTTTTTAAGTTGATGTTTAGAACAAAGTCGTCAGAGTAAGTTAGCATTAGCAACATTAGCGCGTAATGTGTGTACGTCTCTGAGGGAGAGAGAGTGGGAGAGATAGAGGATGTGCTTAGCCTGGGCCCGCCCACACTTCCTGTGACGCTACAGTCAATTTCGCGAGCAAAGTCAGTCTGACCAAGCTGCCGTTTTAGAGCATTTCAGTTCCCAAAAAAATGGGAACCAATGAAAAACAAGCTCCCCCCCCCCATGACCGGCAGAAATTTTCAGAAATTTTCATGACAGGTTTTCTTTGAAAACGGAGCATAACTAATTAAAGTAAGTAAAGACATTTTCCTACTGCTTTAGTGAAGCTAGCTACAAATCGTTACAATGTCTTCAGATTCCGTTGCTACGCATACGTCATTGGAATGAGTGGTCTGATTCAGGGCTATGCAGAGACGTTTACGTGTGCACAAAGTTAAAAAAGGGGCAGTTAGTAGACTGAACAACAACAATCCACATTCTTGACAAATCTAATATGAAGTGCTTCACAACTGTAGTGCAATATCAACAAGTCACTCCTCTACACATCTCTCTCCATGATGGTAACAGTTTTATATAAAAGGGCTGCAAATGAACCAAACCCAGCCATTCTAACTTAAACATAAACACACATAACATCACTAATACAAAAACCCAACCGTCTTGCTTAAATGACACAAAAATAAGTAAACTCTAAAGAAATACCCATGATGCACCGGGTGCATAAGTCCGTACCCGGCTCGTAACGAGCACACTCTGCCCTCAAGGGTGAGCATTGGTCAATGGCAGTCATGTGACTGATGCGAGCCAGATGCTTTTATTTAGCAAAATTGAGATTAACACAAACATCAAAATAAACACAAGAATTAGTCACTGAGCACAAAATGAAGCTTTTGTTATCTTGGGAAAAGGGCGTAGCAATAATTGGGTGCCAATAATTGTGGCTAACATGAATTGGACAGGGTTTCCGCGAGGTCTTAAAAAGTCTAAAAAAGTCTTAAATTTAGTTTATCAAATTTAAGGCCTCAAAAAGTCTTAAATTGTACAAGAAAGTCTTAATTATGAGTTCAAGAGGTCTTAAATTTGGAGACAGAAAGAACTGCGATATGGCTGAATGCGATTAAAAAATGATTAAACTTCAAACGACTCTGATTTCATTCAATAAACATGAGCGCTGCAAGTCCAGAGTCCGAATGAATCTGTTAACAAGTTAAACTAGTGCGCGTTCCAGTTCACGGTTCACGGCGTTTTTTCTTCCAAACGTCAGCATGATTACAAATGATTTTAGGCAACAGTACAATAAACAAGCTTTTATTAAGAAACTAACGTTTTAGACACCATGTTTCCTGCTTTTGCTCTATTTCGCCAACAAAAATCACCCAAAACACAGCCACAGCACTGTTTTTCTTCTCTGAGGGCGTTTCGTTTCTGAGTGAAACTACATTTAAATCAGCGGTTCTCAATCCCGGTTCTTGCGCCCCACCGCTCTGCACATCTCGTATGTTTCTCTTGTCGCTTCAGACGTTTGTTCTATTCGAATGTATGCGCACTGCGAAGTGGACATCACTGAATATTCCGCCATTATTCCTGTTCGAAGTGAATTCATACGTTCCATTCAAAGTGCATTTAAGTGTGCGTGACGTAATTTAAATCGTATTCACTTATTTACAGCGCGAATCCGTGAATGAATGTTCCGAAGTGAAGTAAACTTTAACGGACGCTGAGTAGGGAGCATGTCAATTGGAACACAGCTCATGCACGAAGCTCTCTTCTAATGAGCTGATTATCAGAATCAGGTGCGTTAACAAAGAGAGACATGAAGGACCAGGATTGAAAACTGCTGGTTTAAATGATTCAGTTCAATTGCAATGACTCGCTTATTAAAAGTGACATGCTGCCTCCTCCTGGCGGTTTTAATTTTACATTTAAAATATCATTTTAAAATATCATTAAAAAAAAAGGATTTCAAACAGCAATTTTCAGCTTTTTATGTTATGCATTTGTAATGCAGGTTAGCATTCTGTGCTTAAATTTCAAGCTGCATTAAATTGTAAATACATCTCCCAACTGAGATGCATTGCAGAGATTAATTTTGTTGATACTGATTTCTTTGCTTGGTAATAGCAAAAATTTGATTCAAAAGATGATGCACACTATCAAAAGAAAGGCTTAAAGGTAAAAATGCCCAGAAAACTTACTGGAAAAAGATGAATTTCTAACACTATCACTGTTTATATCACTGACCACACAGAATATGAAGAATATCAAAAAAAATCAGGTGTCAGCTGTCCATGGTAGTCTTTAAGATATCAGCACAATAACACATTCAACATTTGTTTTTGTTTTTTTAATATTTTTTGTCAATATTGCACACCTCTAATTCATGTTATTTCATTTATATAATAATTGTACTAATAATACTTTTGACACCCATTAAAAAAAAGGTTTAAAGGCTGAAATGTAAAAAGTTTATCGTTATACAAAACTTTTTGTTTTAGTGAACACCTGCATCTGAATTGTAGATTGAGTTTTACAGTAATTTACAGTTTAATATGGTACTATAGACATTACCATCCCCCGCTCATATGGTATTAATTTTATTTTTGCAGGTCTTAAAAAAGGTCTTAAAAAGTCTTAAATTTGAGCCTTAAAATCCTGCAGAAACACTGTTTTCTAATAATAGAATTTATGAAATAAGGAGAAACAAAAGCAAGCGCGTTCAGCTCTCAAGGGACTTGGATGCTCTCTGCTATCCTAGGAATACACATGAATTGAACGTGCTCGACTCACAAAGAGATGACTTGTGCTCATCTTGATGCGTTCAGTTTCTGATCTACCTTGATTTCTGATGTGATCTAGCATTTGGACAGTGCAGTTGGCTCCCATGGGTGCTGAATTCATGCTGTGTCTTGCAGTTGCAAACCCTGTTTGCCCATTGCTTGCGATTCACGATTGATGGGCAGAACATGGCAAGAATCTTAAGGAAAATCTTTCCCTCTCAGTAATTTCCTTCTGTTTCCTTCTGAGGAAATGATATGAATATCTATCTGTTGTTGGACAGATGATTTTATAATGTCCTTGTAAAATAACTGCATTATATTGCACCCCGGGAGCTTATCTCCCTCCTTTCAATTCCCCTGATGCCCCATTGCTCCACCTGATGGAGGTTAGGTAGGAGCCTGCTTCTCTTGCATTGCAGTCTCTCATGCTGACCTATGTTCTTGGTTAGTCTCCATGTCTCTTAGATCTGTCTAATGATGGTCCAGACCCAAGTGTTCTTTGGTCTTTGCCTTTAGATTATATTTGTGAGCTTGAATCATCTGTGGGAGCTTTTGGGGGTGAGTACGATCCATTTCATCTGCTCTTTTGTTTGTTTAATGTGAATTCACAAACTGTGAATTTCTCTGCAGTGCTACTTTGAACTGTTTCTGTTTTTCTGACTTTCTTAGGTTTGACCCCTTCTAAGTCAGAATCTCTGGCTGTTGACCAATTATGGGTGGTTTGACCTGTCAGTACCATTTCCAGGCTGGGTGGTAGCCCTTCATCTTTGGCTTTGTGTTTTTTGGACACACAGGCTGGGCCTCCTAGCATCAAGTCCCCAGTTTAACACTGCAACCTCAGGACCCACGGGTCCTCCATTCAGGTTGAGCATTTTTCAGAGTATAATGCTTGTTATGTGCTTCCTTATCTCCTGGTGTTTGTGTTTGTTCGAAAAGCTGCCCTGGCAAGGATGTGCTACTATTTCTCACCCTGAGGGGTTCATGCATCATGCATGTTCTCTGAGCTAGAGCTCCTCTCACTGATGCTTTGAGTGACTCAAAACTTCTTAATTTCACTCTGCAGCTAGATGGTCAGACCTCCCTGTCACACTGCCCTAATGGTCAAACCAGTAATCACCTGTCTGTGGAGTGGGCACCTCCTTCATCAGTTGCTTCTATGCTGGGACCCTGTTGTTCCCTGAAGAGATGTGTGATCCCCCTCTAACTCTGTCCCATTTCTGATGTTTTTGGACATGGCTGTGCTCCACTCATTGTGGGCGGGTCTTTTATAAGCTTGCCAGTCCTAGGCAGACTATATGAGTCCTTCCCTCTACTTCAGAGATGGGTGTTCTGCCCTATTGCTTCAGTCAAGTTGGGTTCCCCTCAGTCTGTATGGTCACTGGTAAGCACACTGCTTCCAAACATATACAGTTCTTCTCATTTCTGAAAGTTGAGTCCTCTGGTCCTTGGGGCTCCGTTAGGCAGCCACACCAGGTTGTTAGACCACCTTCTTCTTCAAATGTCACTGCTGTCTCTCATACTCAAGAGCTCGGATCTATAGCAGCTTAATTTTATATAGTTGGCGACATAATTCCAGCTCTAATTCCAGCTCTAACTGATAAAATAGCTTTTGAAGTTTTTTGAAGATTGGATGGTAAACGTTGGTGGACAACCATTTTTAGGTTGAATTTCTACAACTTTCTCCTTTATCCTGACTGCATCTCTGGAGCTCAGCCACAGTGATCTTTGGGTTCTCCTTTACCACTCTCACCAAGGCTCTTACCCCCCAAGCTCAGTTTGGCCGGATGGCCAGCTCTAGGAAGGGTTCTGGTCATCCCAAATGTCTTACATTTTAGGATTATTTAAGCCACTGTGCTCTTAGGAACCTTAAGTGCAGCAGAATTTTTTGTAACCTTGGCCTTGCCACAATACTCTGAGCACAATACTAAGGCAATTCCTTTTACCTTATGTTTCTCATTTGCTCTGACATGCATTGTGAGCTGTAAAGTCTTATATAGAGAGTTGTGTGGCTTTCCTACTCAAGTCCAGTCAGTATAATCAAACACAGCTGGACTCAGATTAAGGTGTAGAACCTAAATCTCAAGGATGATCAGAAGAAATTATATATTTTTTTATTTTTTTTATTTTGTTTCTTAAACACAAATAAAAAAATCTAAATCTAAGTTTCTTTGTTTGGTTCACGTCCCTGCAGAAGATTTCCTTTGATTTCATTAGGTGCCAACTAAAGTGGAAAAAATACATATCTGGCAACTTTAATAGTCAACTTTAATAGTTACTAATAGTAATAGTTAATAGTAACTTACATAGTCATTTAAATACCTTTATTCAATTATCTGGAATACAAAACTTATTTTTGAATGTCTGTTCTTTAAAATCATCCAAAAGACAACACAGAATACAAAAGACACATGAGTTGGGTCAAAAAGGTGTGCATGGGAAAGGTGCGTCACTGACAGCATATCTGTGGAAAGCTGAATAGATGTAACTGACTATGCGATCAAAGCTTTAGATCACTTTTAGATTACTTTTGTCATAAACACATTTTTTTTATATCACAGGGTAAGATACAGTGTGATTTTAAAATCACCAGTGATTGACAGCATCACACATGCAAAGTAAACACTCATGCTGCCTGGATCTTGGATATAGTAACTGTAGTTTATTGATTTCGAGCAATTTTAACTTCATATACCTGAGCCTAGTAAAAGACAGGCATGGAATGTGTTGCGCCGCGTTGCATCCGGTATAGAAAGCAGAATAGGTTCTTTGTATTTTGTTGCGTCGCACTGCCCGCTCACGTCCAGTGAAGACATGGTGAGAGAGAGGTGAGTAGCCTAGGCCCGTCAGATACAGAGTGGATGTAGCTGCGGATGATGAAAGAAGTTGAAAAGAATGATTGAAAACTTATTTGTTAAGAATTTTAAGTTAAAGGTGCCCTAGAATGCATTGAGAGAATATTTTAAATTGTTGTCTGATATGTACATAGAAGGTGTGTAGCTTAGGTAAGGTGAAAAAAATGTCCAGAAACGGTTTTACAGGTCCAAACATGCCAAGGTAAATTCAGTTTTTCATTCTAGGGCACCTTTAAGAGAATCATTCAAAGACCAATACCTTTCTTGTAGAATTGTGCTTCAAATAAAGAACTTTATGTTGACCAGATTGTTACACTGTGTCTATATTGGACCAGAACGGCATGACGTGACAAAATACTGTACAATAAAACCTATTTTGCTGTCTAAACTGGATGTGGTGCTGCAAATTCCCGACAGAAAACTAATGCTGCGTTCTATATATGACGTATTGACACAAGTTTCAAATGATTTTCAGCAGTCACTTTCAGCCTTAGACACGGTGTTAGTTAATCATGTACATGTCAGTATTGCCTATATGAAAATTTGTTTGCACCTAACTTTTGTGCTGGTGCACCTAAGAAACTAAAAGGTAGGCGCACCAGTGCAACTAGTGTGAAAAGTTAGTCTAGAGCCCTGCTGAGAAATCTTTTCATATATAGCTTCAAATATTCTGCTCTTTCCCTGTACATCCACTCTCATATACACACATTTTAAGAAGATCAATCAGTGAATCCTACAGCAGTGTATCTATACACAGGGCTTGCAATATGTTTTTTTTTGCTCACCAGCCACTGTGGCTAGTGGTTTTCCAAATTTACTAGCCACTTGGCATTTTCACTACACAATTTTGTTGTTGGGAGATTGTGTTTTATATGAATATTGCATTTTGTAATTTATTGTAATTTGTATTTAAGTTGATTTTCAGGTTATTTGAAGGCCATTTCCTTCACTGTATTAAATGCATGTCAACTTTCATATATATTTTTTTTACATTTAGTTAATAATTTAAATTAGTATAATAAGACAATATAGAACTGTTACCAAGCAAGTAAAATCAGTATTAGCAAAACTGATCTTTCCACTGCAGAGGAAGCTATAAGCAGCTGAAGTAAGATTTAGGTGAAGTTTAATGAAGCAGAAATGCGTTAACGCTGCAAAATTATAACACAATGAATAATGTTATGAATTTGGTGTTTTAAATCTAAATCTATATTTATTTATTTATTTTTTACCTACTTAAATATGAAAGAAAACTGCCAGCAAGTAACTGTCTTAATGAGTGAGTGGTTGAGGCATTCATTAAAAAAAGGTGTCTGATTCAGTGAATCATGAGGAATTGTTGCAAAACCAAGTGCTTGTTTCCAGAGCAGGGACATTAAAATGGTTTAGAAAGTATTTGGTACTTGATTTGGACTGTGTTCATGTGGAGGATCCCAAATTTGATTTTCTTTTTTGATCTCAAATCTTAAAATTTTCATGATTTTCTTGATTTTTCTTATATATATATAAAAAAACAAAACACTATGCAGATGATTCTATTATTTATAAGGGTTGGGAAAATAAATGAATGAATTGTGAATTGAGAAAAGATTCAGCATTGGTTTTAAGATTTTCTGAATGCATCACAAATCTGAGCTTAACTTGAACAGCAGATGACTTCATGCTTTAGAAACAGCTGTACTCTGCTTGTTTACAAATCCTTATACTTGAAATGAACTACAAGGGTGTTCACAGTAGGCTGTTTACATTAATCTTATTACATGACCGAACGCATAAGCACTCTTCTTCATGAACAATTGAGTGCTATCTGCTGTTAAAAAAGTTCAGAATTGATTTCAGAGAGAATCGCAATTCTGCATCAATTTATCACCGCAGCCTTATTATTTATGCACTTTCTTCATGTATAACACTGGTGGTCAAAGAGTTTCAGACTGCATTTCAGTCACGGCTGACTAGCGAATAGAACAAATCTAGCGACTTCTTGGACAAACCTCAACGAGTCTCTGGTAGTGCCGTGCATGCGCAAGCTGTTGTACTTATAGTATTGCTGCAATTCAGTTTAAATACAATTACATTTTATTAAATAGTTTCAGACCAATAAAAAAATAAAATACATAAATATAATAATTGTTGGTCTTCTGAAAGTATGTTCATTTACTGTATATGTACTCGATACTTGATAAAGTCTCTTTTTGTTTTAATTACTGCCTCATTTCAGCATGGCATGGAGGTGATCATTTTGTGGCACTGCTGAAGTTGTATGGAAGCCCAGGTTTCTTTGACAGTGGCCTTTAACTCATCTGCATTTTTTGGTCTTTTGCTTCTCGTTTTCCTCTTGACAATACCTTGATGGTTCACAATTTGAGTTGAATTACTGAAATAAATTAACTTTTCCACGACATTCTAATTTATCGAGATGCACTGGTAATCTGGTAATAATATAGTAAAATCTGTCAGTAGGTTAGTTTTATACAGGTTTATACTGTTTATACTATTCTTACTTTATTGCTGTATTTATGTAGCATTTTGTTCCTGTGATCCACATTTCATTCCACTGTATGTCCCCACATGAAGCGTAATGATGATAAAGCAAAACTTGAACTTTAATTTCAAAGTAGTGCAAAATTAAGCTATACATTTGTTGCAGTATATGCTTGCAGTACTATACAGTTAGCAAGTTAAGAAACATCTGATCATAGTGTCGTAGACATGTTTGCACAAGCTCTGCAATTTGGCACTCCAGTTATGTCCCGTCACTTTCAATTAGTTACCATTTTATAATAGATTGCTTTAAAGCAAGCAGGTTTACAATTCTAAACAGTATCCTTGAGTTACAACTTCAATATTATTAAGTGTCTCTCTGTGTTCATGTTTTTACTAGCAGATGTCTGACTTTGACGGACTGAACAGAGGAAGACAACTAGAGAAGATTTTCTTGTCAAAGAAGGAGGAGTTCTGGAGCACACCCATTTATTATTTACTGACTTAAAATTTTGTAAAATCCTTTAGGGAAATCTTTAAAATTCACAATTGATATTTTAGTATTGTAGCCACTGAATCAGCACAGTCCTTTTATACATCTGTTGGTTGTCCATTTCAAGCCTCCAGAGAAACATAATTACATGTCACTCTGCTCCATTACAGCTATGGAATGGCAAGTCATATATTACTTTACATATTTTTATAGTGCTGATTGCAACTTGACTTGACTTTTGTTTACATTCAGTACACCTATGGATGTGTGAACAGGTGTGTGTCCGCTTTCTTCATTAAACCACATGACAGATTGATTGAAAGAAGCCTACTCTTAAAGTCATATGTATTAACAAATGCATCTACAGTACACACACACACACACACACACACACATAATCTTAGTCTAAATAACAGTACTAAAATGTAAAGCTTATGACTGAACCTCACAGGTTTTTACAGTTGGTTGCTGTGACATTTATCATGTGCCAAACCTAGGCAAAGTTGTTTCATTATTATTATTTTTTTTTTTTTCAAATGTCACCATGACAGATGTTATGAGGTCAACTAATGAAAGACATCAACATTGTGCATCGACAAGTTCGTACAAAATTGTAGGGCACACATGCACTGCTTAATGTCCCAGTGATTTTTTTTTTAGGGCTGCATTTAGAATATTTTGAGCTTTTGGCTTTTGAATGCGTTGATGCTTAAGATTTCTGGGTGATTATCCACCGCTAATTAAACTCTGAGATTTGGCATGAAGTAAATAGAGCTTTTGTATGCGCTCTGCAGCAGAAATATGCCTAGAATTAAGAGTTTTGGAAGTCTACTAACCTAAGTTATTTTGTATGCCTTTTAACCATGTTTAACCAAGCTTAACTAAAGCAGTATATACAATTTTTTTTTTTTAAGTAGCTGAACATTCATCTACACCTCATCCAGGCATGGCAGTGAGCATCTGAATTTTGTTGAAACTGGAAGTTTTGTTTTGGCGTTAAGGATCTTGGCAGAGCATCCTGTGTATCCGTAGTAACTGTAAACTGTGTGTTATATACTGCTTTTCTAAAATGAACTCGAGTTAACAAACTGAGAGTTGTATTTTTTTAACAAAGATTAATAACTTATTAATAATGTTGATACATTAAGTTTAACTAATGCCATATTACTGTAAAATTATACCTATTGATGTTTATATTCCTTTGCACTTTAATCTGTTTAAAAAAAAAAAAACTTTGTGCATTGCTTTATTGCATTTAAATGTTTATGTATTTTTGTTACAAGAAAAAAAGGTATTAAACCTGTTGTACTGTAGTATGACGACACTTTTTTCAACAAAATTTCAATATTGTGATAATACCATATACCATGATAAAAGCATTAGCAATTAACTGCAACATGAAAATTTGGTACCGGCATACTGTATGCTTACTACCTTAACTGCTAAAGTCAGTAATGCAACAAGAACATTTGCATAAATTACAAGCATAAATGAACAGCCCTACAACAAGATTATAGGCTATTTAAAGACCCCAATCAACTTTTCCTTAACCAAATATGTTTTCCCTTCATCTCAGTGGAATAATATTTTGTTAATTTTAATCATTCATTTTCCATTTATATTCACATATATTCACTTGATTCGGTCTTTCTGAAGGTATGTAATTTTTCTTTTCTTTTTTTTTTACATATAGGGTCAATTGAAAATGAATGGGAAATGCATTTTTTTTTACAAAAAAACCTCTGTGACTGCTGTAGTTTAGCTCTCACGGTACTTTGATGGCACATGTGATCGAAAGGTGGCTGCAGCGCCGATCAAAGTCAGACAAATGATTATACTAGAATGTAGTCGAACGCACCCAATGTCACAGACAAAGAGGAACTTCTTCCGAAAAGAGGAGCCATGTCGTTTGTGTGGAAATACTTCAGCTTTAAAAAAATGTGACGTTGATCAAACAACCATCATATATAAATGTTGTCATCTAGTCATGTATGGAAAAAAAATATAGTGACACCAGTATAATTTTGAAAAATACCGTGATATAAATTTTTGTTCATACCACCCAGCTCTACTCACACGCGCACAGACCGACACACAAATACTTGCATTTGTGGTTTATGTGGACTCTACATAGGTGTAATGGTGTTTATACTGTACAGACTGTATGTTGTATTGTTTTATATGTGACACTTTATAACATACAATAGCCTTTATTTAATAACAATCTCCATTTAAAATATTTTTCATACAAATTAAACAGAGGAATTAAAAAAGTCACCTATATTTTGGGTGGTGTGAGGGTTGGTAAATGAACCGCATAATTTAATTTGTGGGTCAAATATACCTTTAAAGCTTCAGTTGGCAAACATTACATCTGTAATACAACTGCAAAATTAACTTTAAACTTTTAATGAACTCAACAAGCTAAACAATATGTTAGCAAACAAACATTTCTAATATTATTGTTCAAAATTGCATCTTTAAAATGAGGCAGAAGAAAAAAAAAAGTAAATAAAATGAAGACTAAAATGCAGGAAGACATTAACAAGTCACTTTTCCTGTTAAAGTCCATTCATTGGTGATTCAGTGTTGACATCATCCAGTTCAGCTCTCTTCCAATAATGTCTGTGCAATCAGCCAAGTGTCCCCAAATAAGCAAGGCAAAGGCAAGAGAGGCAAGGACAGAGGGCAGTTCTTCTCTGGCCAGATGAAACCAGCATGGCGTGGTTTAATTCCAGGCTGCAACATAGGTCAGATTGAGCAGAGGACCTGTCTGGTTCTCATGGTCTTGTCCTGATGACCAGCAAGGTCTTCAGAGGAGATCTGTCTCTGGAGCTCATAGCTATTAGCCCGGTTCTGTCAACACTGCACTGGCTCCCTATCAAACATCGGATAGATTTTAAAATCTTGTTAATTACTT
>JAUCMS010000514.1:0-11663 GCA_032357445.1 Enteromius radiatus | reverse complement strand
ATCACAGTGAGATCAGTGTGGAAAGTCCACATACTGCATTTAAACAAAACACGCAGATGCAATACAACAATGTCATTATTATTACGCCCGCTAGAGGGCACTTACCTTTAACCCGTAAATATAGGTCGTAATACGGTACTTACAGAGTCGTTTTTTGACAGGCTGTTCCATACTCATAAGCTTAAGGGAACAGCATTCTCTTTTGATCTTAGTGTAGTGGTATTACCAATGCTTGACCATTTGCTTTATACAAGTGTTATTCGAAATATCACTTGATTCTAGCTCCAACTTTAGCCAAGTGTAGACCAGTGATAGACTTAGGTCTTTTTGCACACCAGAAACCGTCACTTTATTAAAGGCACTGGGGATATTTTTCAGGAATGACGTGCAGAAAATAATCATACTCCCTTATAAAATATATTATCGCAAATCTCCGTAGTAAACAATAAAAAAAAAAAGTGGCTTTGCGTCTTCAATCATTTTGCGCGGTCACAACAGGCACTCCATATATGGGCAACCGGAAGCTGAGCGCGCCACAGTTACACTTGAAGCTGCTAAGGAGCGCAGGCCGGTTAAATGTTCACGATTGTCTTTAATATAAAGTTACTCTCTCATTCTCCTTCGTCACCTTCTACTAGCATCACCAGCTGTCCTTCCCCTGGAAACACAACGAGTTTGATTCTGGCGGAGCTGTAACAGGTGCAGTAAAACTCACACGCAGATTGCATTTTTTTTCTTTAAGAACTACTTTTTTTTTCAAGACACTGTCAAGTTGGAAAAACTTTCTTGAGACCCTGCTTTCTTTTTATATTCTTCCGTGCTGAGTCAAGAGATTTTAAGCACACGAGCACTTTATGTAAAGGCTCCTTAGTTTGCTGACTTCTAGTTTCATGTGTATTTATTTTTCTGTGACGCCGACCTAATACAGACCCACTGACCTAATACAGTCCTACTGTCCTGTTCCTGTTTGTTTACACCCATCATCATATACAAATGATGATTCCATTATATAGGTTTTATGCACACATCCAGTGTGCATGACCGTAACAGTACATTAATTCACATCCTTTGTAATTGTGATTCAAATGCTTTTTTAGAAATCAAATTTTGTCTGGATAGTGTTACAGACACCATTTTAAATGACCCTCTATCTCAGTGCGGGTAATATTGAGAAAGGCTCAATGTTAGATTCACCTCTTTAATGTCCTCATCCAGCAAGACATGAAGGCCATAGCATTGTTTCTCTAATCCTTTCTTTCTAGCCCTCTCATCCCTCGTTTCTTTTCCCCAGCCGGGGCTGTGAACACATTGCAGTGCCCGAGGGCAGTAGCGTGGACAACCTGTGCTCTCCTCACATGACTGAGCGGCGAGCGGTCCAGGGATCCGAGCTGGCACGCTCAACCAAACAGGTGTATGATGGGAAGACGCAGGCTGTGAAGGGTGAATTTTCTTACGTGGAGGTAATGTTGCTTTTGTAGCCAGTCTTGCTGTTTGGATCTGACTCAAGAAGCTTTTACACACATTGCAAACTGACTGTTTTGAATAAAATTGCCTCACGGGTGTAAATGGCATGAATTTTTGATTATGCCATGCCTTTTTCACTTTTCTTAATTCTATTGGTTATAGTCTGCGTGCACTTAAGTCTTTATGCCAACATTTTGAGCTTCATTACCATACTGCGCTACTGCAGTCTTCTTATATTAACGTGTGTGTGTGTGTGTGTGTATATATATATATATATATATATATATATTATTACTATTACTAATATAGCTATTATTAGTATTATTATTTTGGGGTTTTATTTTTGCCATTATTTGATATTCTTTAATTTGCCTTTATTTGAACTGCCTGGGATATGCAATGTAATGTGGGTCAGGTAATATATATCTAATGCTTTAGGTTATGCATGTCAACAGATATATTGTCCTTTGGGGTGTGTGGCTACAATATTAAAAAGGATACACACTAATGCGACGTCCTTAATAATGTAACACCAAACCCTAAACTCAAATCCAATATATCTTTGTACTTGGTAAACAATATCCTGTTGTCTAGAGATGTCTGCCTCTTAATAACATGGTGTAAAAAGCTGAGTTTGTCCCACTCTACACATTGGAATAAAGAAATGACACAGACTCCCTTAGGAGTCACTAAGCCATTGGACATAAATCTCAAGCAGTCCCGCTCTTGATGGCTGGACCTTGGGTTACCATAAGAGACCATGCTAGTGGTTATTAAGTGAAAGTTTCCAATCGATAGCTAGGGAGGTGTAATCAGGGAGGGTTTAATTGCACTGGGAGACGACATCTATTCAGGTTATTGCCTCAGCTGTCCAGTGAGGGTTCATTTCCGCTTGGCGCCTATTTCTCTCCTACTCATGAACCCGTCCCGGGCTGTGCATGAGAGCAGAGAAATGGATAAGAATGACCCTAACCTTTGACCCCTTCACCTTTTTAGTGTGAGGTCACCCAACTGGAATAGATTTTTAATTCAATGCATTATAATATCACTATAGCAGACCGATTGCATGCGCAATAACGAAAGGGTACAAAACGACCACTTTATGGGTCTTGTCTCATCTGAAACAATGAGCCCCCGAAGTCTATTAAAACACTTTGTTTTTTTAAGATTTACCAATGAATCAGCTAATGGAAATCTAATGTTCTTGCTTTTTAGAAAGGAAAAGATTTAAAAATGTAACAAAAGAAGGCACTTGAAAAGAAGAACTTGGACTGTCAATTTACTTAATTTGTTTAATATAATTAATAATTGATAATAAAAAACAATGCCATGAAATGAAATGTACATAAATCAAACAAACCGCTAATTTGTCTGCGTTTTAAAAAAGCATATGCTAAAATGACACAGCTAAAAACACCCATCTACTGTACCTCTCTACAACTGACAGACAATTTATGAATATCACAGACTGAATGCAAAAACGCATTCTTTGTGAACAGTCTATAAGTCTGTCTCAGACAGACTGACAAAATCAATAACAAAAATGGTTTCCCATGGACTGTAGATCTTATGTTTGAGTAACAAACAATATATTGCCTTCTATAGCCACGTTTTGTAATCTCTATTCAATGACTGCATCTGCCTCTGTTATTTTTTTTAATAGACACATTGCAATTAATTATTTTTAATTCTATATTAACATTTATATTTATTCATTCACATTTACATATTAACTGACACGTCATTAATTTGGCCAATCACTTGATAGCCCGAGTAATAAAATGTTCAATATCACTGTCCAAAACAGATAAAAACGTCTCAGCATTTAATCCTTTAACTGTTAGAGAAAGAGTGCCACAAGGAAACTGTGCACCATACGGGACAGTCTATGAGAACGAGAGCAGTTTTTTGGAGAGGAGCTGATTTGGCCCCGTCTTCCCTGTAAAGGCTGCGGGCTATTAATTTCTAGCTCCATGTGCTGCCTGATCACCAAAAAATTCCATGGGGCGACTTATTGCGGGGCAATTTAGTGCCACCAAATGACACTGATGTGTATGGATGGCTGGTGTCGCGTCAAATCTGGTCGATGTCAGTAAATTGGAACATATGTTGCTTAAACTATAACATCAGGATATTTCTCCCTTTTAAGATGGCTCATAAAAAGGGCAATTTACGAGCTGAAATTTGAGGTGACGATAACATAGATAATTTTTAATGGAAGGTTAATGTGGGAATCAAAAGATAAAATCCAAACCCTTTGGCCTTTTGTGAGAGAGCTGTCTACAGTATGAAGAAAAAACTTACAAGTATTTTATGCACCGTGGGGTGTTCCCCTTTCATTACGCTTTATAGCTAAAGGCATAAAAATATACTGAATATTTTCATGGACAATAAAATGTAAGATCCATGCATGACAGAGAGAGACTTAAAGGAAAAAAAAGAGAAAGAGAAGCTTAGAGAAAGAAAGAGTAGTCCAGATAAACCAGTACATGCAAGGAACTTGTGCTGAAACTGTTCCCCATCACCCAAGATTTAAGATGCCTCTGGAGTGCTGGATTGTGCTGAGGCTCTTTGTAGCGTCTCGTCCTCACCGGTTCTCTCTCAGGGCCTGGGACTGAACAGTTGGCAATTGGCGGGCTACGTTATTCCCAGTGCTGCTCCTTCCTAAATAGGCCACATCAGAGAAAACATGACTTTTCACTATTTTAATAAATGGAGCCCTGTCGTCTTCATTATTAATAGCATCCCAGCATACTTTTCGGATTCGGTTTGTGCAAAGCTACATGAGTAATTTATATTCACACGCACGTGCAAGACTTTGGCCTCCAGTGTATGTATGCTCACTGTCTTTTCTACTGTCATAAATGTGTAGCAAGATAAAATTTTAATGTTTACCAGGGCATTTCTGACCTCTCTAATCCACCTGGTTATTCGCAAAATCAACCCAGCACAGAGGTACAATTAATCAGTGTACAGTGACCTTTCCCATTCAAACACAATACACACTCTGTGTTTGAACAGCGATTTGCATTGGGAAATAAATATACTTTGTTTAAAAATTAATCATATAGCCCAGGGTTTTCTATTATTATTATTATTATTATTATTTACTTGTATAATGGCAATGTTTTAATGTTTTCTTTTAAGGGACCCTGTTACTAAAGGCCAGAAGTGCTGTACATATTTATGATCATATATTTATATTGTGTATGAAAAACATGTTTTTAATATTAAATGGCTTTTATTTATTATTGTCATTTATGTTACAGCCAAAACAAATTATCGAAATATTTGCTTTCTACAAATTCAAATGTATTTGTATAGCCTAAAAAACGTGTTTCAAACATGAACTATATTATTAGTCAGAGATAAGTATTACTCATTTGGCAATAATATATTATATGATAATACAGGTTATGTGTCTAGTATACATAATAATATGTTAGTCGATGATTACAAAATAAGGATAGGATGCGACAGAATTACATGTTGGTTTATTTATTTTAATTGTGATATTTGTACAATCGTAGAATATATTTTTCTGTAGCAAGTTGGAATATTTGAGAAACATTGTAATTCGACTTGAAATAGTATTGTGGTTTTATATTTTATATCATCATATAATGTAATTTTTTTTAGACCTCTTAGCATCCCTCCTCAAGCCTTCTGGGGGTCCTTGGACATTAGTTTAAAAACCTCTTGATATACAGTGCAGTACAGTAGACTGCCTCATCCACTAATGAATTTAAACACCTATAGATGCAGCTACTGATTTAGCACAGATTTCAGCTCATTCACAGGCAGTGGTAGTGATACTGTGTTCTCTGGCCTACTTTCCCAGACCCCCGGGCAGAGAGAGGAGCCCGGCTGTGGGGGGCCACAGACACAGGGGCTCACTCACATGTCTAGACCAGCCCTAACGCTGCACTGCTGGTCTCTTCATTTCACAAAAACAGAGAGAATGAGTATCAGTGTGGCTTAATGCAGCTGCAAGAAATATGATGTCTCCTTTTTTTCTGAGTGCTAAATCCTGCTCTGTACACACTAAATTAGTTTTTTTAACATAATTCGCAGCTGAAAAATTCTTCTAGCAATATTCAAGTTAGTATTTATACTATTCTTCAAAAGTTTGGGGTCAATAAAAGCTTCAAAAATAAATTCAAAAAAGGGTTTTAAAAAACGGTTCTCTATTTTATTTAACATTAAAATGGAATTAAAATGGAATTTTCAGAATCATTATTTCTGTCATCAGTGTCACAAAAATTATTCTAATATGATGATTTGCTGCTAGTTTCTTATAATTTTGTGCTGCTTAGTATTTTTGTGAAGTATACGCAAGAATATAAATTTAAATCCTTTAGAATATAAATCCCAAACCTTTTTATAAACTGTAGGTTGAGCTGATAATTTTGACATATACTCAATTATACTTGAGTACTGTGCAAAAGTCTTAGGCCACTAGTATTTTCAGCAACAAAAAATGGTTTTAAGCTGGTTATTTTCTAACTTTTGCGGTAGCGTGTTTGTTGGAAATATCAGTTCACATTTCCAAACATTATTTTTGTCATTAATTGTAATAATGCAGTGAGAATATTGTCTGCACAAGGAGTCTGACAACAGCCAGTGCTCCACACAGACCTGATCTGATCTGATCGTCATCCAGTCTGTCTGGAATCACATGAAGTAACAGAACAAACTGAGACAGACTCAATCCAGGAGAACTGTGCCGACGTCTCTGAGATGCTTAAAAAACCCCCACCTGAAAAACGCTGGGCAAGTGTACCTCGGAACAGAAGCTGTTTTACTAAAAGATTATTTGATTTAGTTAATAGAAGTTAATTAATAAATTAAATCTATTTATGGCATTATTTTGAAAGCATCCTCATGTTACAGCATTTTTACACGAGTGTCTAAAATTTTTGAACAGTACTGAAGCTTTGCAGGTAGGTTTTTTTCTTCATCTTGGAGACATTGCCACAGTTCTCCTGGATTGAGTCTGTCTCAGTTTGTTCTGTTACTTCATGTGATTCCAGACAGACTGATGATGATCAGATCCGATCTCTGTGTGGGGCACTGGCTCCTGTCAGACTCATTGTGCAGACAAAAATCTCAAAAATCACTGCCTGTTTAACAAGTTTGTTTTCCCGAAATCAGATTTGTTAATTCTTTTCACTGATCAGTATCACAAATGCAGTTGTCGCTCCCATAAAGTTGTCTGTGTGTCGTACTTGAGGTTAGAGGTCTTTATATGGGAATGCCTCGTTTAACATAACATTTATCTTTAATGTTGTGATAAGTTTGCTTCCTAATGATAGTGTTGGTTAAACTATATTACTGTAGTTGTGTAGAATGTCTAGTGTAAATGGATAGTTTAACAGAACAAGCCTTTCTTCCATTAACAATGCTACAATTTATTCTGGAGGGTGGAAGCAGACCCTTGGTCACATTCAGACACTGGACCGAAAGAGAAGAGGCATTTAGTCATGATGGTTGAGATATGAGAGCTTGAATATTGCATGACCTACAAGGAGAAGGCAAAGACAATTTGAGCAAGAGAGGGAAGGAGGGGTGGATGGATGGAGGAGCTTTGGTGTGGGGGCTGAAGAGAAGGAAAAAGAGGAGGAGGCAGATAGGGAACAGATGGCTGTGGCCCCCGTCTCTTCAGCACAACAGACGGGGGCCGCAAGATGGCGAGAGCACTCGCAAGAGTCAGCTGCGTTCTGGGAGAATATGCGACGTCTAGCAGGCAGCTTCGGTTTTTAATAACTGTCTAAAAAAAAGGTAGAGTTAATCAGAGTGAGGGACATGCAGACGCAATCCTCAGGATGGTTTATGAACATGCACGTACGTGTACACATGTTCTCACTCATGCTTCTGAAGTGACATCTTCACAGGGTGAAGACAAATGATAATGCAGCGGCACTGAGAGACACAAAAGTTTCCTGTCAAAGTCAAACCGTAGAAGCTCCTTTGTGTAAGACACCCTTCACTAACGGAGTCTTACAGCCAACACTTAAGATGAACAAAATCCATATTTGTGTACAGTGTCAAATATCTGGCTTTAATTAACACTTAGTTGTTTCGTGTTCAGTATCTGCTGAATTATGACAAAAGTGCTTCATCTGAACTTTTTTTTTTATTTGTGTAAATTTCACAATGTCAAACTGAAATAGTGATATGGCTTATTGTTATATCATACTTATACACATATTGGAATTGGAATTTTCCTGTTGTACTAAATGAAAAGCTATTATTGTTATTTTTATTATTATTTAATTATCATTTTATTTTACATTAATATATTAGAATAGTAATATTTCTTATTTCAATGTTGTTATTTGTTCATATTATTATTATTATACAGTGCTTTTAAATATTACATCAGTTTTTATCAGGAAAAAAAAAGCAAAATTTTGTGACAAATGGCAAAAAGTATAATTTTTAAAAATTCTTGTTGGTAAATTGATTATATTGAAGTATTTGAAACCTTTGCTAACATGCAGGTGTATAATGTCCCGCAAACTATGTAATTAAAATGCATCTTTGAACCAGAGTTTGCACAATACATTTTTTTAGCAAATGCTTGCAGAGACAGGTGTGTAAAACATGCTAAATTATTCTGCAAAACAATAACATAATCTTTTGTCTTCCTGGTTATCTAGTTGTAAGGAGACAATTTTATTACAGCTGTCATTTATGAAACTATAGGACATAAGGGAACATCTTTATTGTCAAGAGGTCAGAGATATCAAACAGGAATATCTCGCACCTATAACCTACCCTTAATTGAAGTGGTATGCTCAAAGACCAACAAGCATGCTAATTCAGGTATGTCCTACTTTGCTAAATGACATAAGGTGTGTTTCTGCATTTATATGCACGCACGTGATCGCGTTCGGCTTCAAACTGTCTTTAAACAGCCGCACTTTGAAGAATGACTGGTCAAAGTTCCAAAACCTTGGCATTTCATCATCATGTTAATTAAACATCATTATGATACACCAATCGTTAACATAAATTCCCTGTACAGAAATTGTTGAATAATTAAAAAAATTCCTTTGAAAAGCATTTGATAAATTAGCCTCTGGTGTTGCTAATGTCCAATCCATATTTTACATCTCACTGATAAAAAAAGAACAGTCAGCGCAACTACTAATTGAGGTTTAATTAGTATGTTAATGTATGCACGGTGTCTGCGATGAGTAAGAACGAGAAGAGAGCAAAGAATGATGAGGAGGAGAGGTACGAGGTGGCGTCGCAACATGCTTTTCCTCCATCTCTTTCTTTCTTTCGTTCTGTCTGCCTCTGTCAGTCTGCGGTTTTCTCGCTCAACCACAAGGGCCACTCGAAACACCTTTGCTTTCAGATCCAATCACAATCCCGGCTTCTTCAACAGTTAATAGATTAATGAATACTAATGTAAATCAACCAGCAGGGCCTGCAAGGAAGTGGAAGCTAGCATATGGAGATTTCTCAATTCCCAAATGGAGACCTTTTATATTCAAGGGTCCTGATAGTTGGCGTAATCAATGACGGCATCTAAGTGGTACTCTTTCTCTCTCTTCATCTCTCCCTCCCTCTCTTTCCCTCTCTTACTGTGCTCTTTGCAAAGGGCAAAGGACCAGAGCGAGAGAATCATGCATCTTTGGGAATAAAAATTAATAAAATCATAGGATGTCAAAGTGTGCTGGAAAAATGGTGCCCGCTAATGGATTTTCAAACGAAAACAGCTTTTATGCAATCAATCTTTTGGTGCGGGGACCAATTATTTAAGTAATTGTTCATTGCAAATGCTACATGAATTTGCCCATTTGACGTCATTTCAAGTAAACATCTTTTTCTGTCATAAGGGCTGTGAGAGGTCTCTCATTAACTCTTTAGAGCCCGGGCCTCTCTCTGCCTGCCACAGAATAAATCATTCAGCTGCTTTTAATATAATCCACTCACTTTATATCACATCGGCAACTCAATGTCAAATGTTTAACCTGCCTTTATTTTTATCTGAAAAAGTGACTACGGGGTGACAGGATCTCTCAACTTCTCAACATCAGATTCATGCATTCACTTTAATACTAGTTTGCTTAAAAGCTGTGATTAACAGCAGGGATACATATAATAAGACATAAACCACAAACTGTATGATGTCCATATTATAATGACACCCCTGTCAGCATGCATTCACCTTACTGTGAATGCGTTCCCTGTTGATGTATTTTCAGGTGGCTTCAACGAACAGACTTGTATATCAGGTATTGTCTGCTGAAATGCAAGAGCTATGCTGTATGTTGGGTAAATTTGTAACACAAAGAACAACACGTGTGCATGTGTGCGTTTTGTTTTGTTCACTTTTTTTTGTCTGTGCTCAGCTGCTGTCAGCCTCCAAGGTAACCTTACGTTTAACTATTGTGTGGAGGTGGCTTCACCAGATGTTCTTGTTTTGATGAGAAGGGAGGATGAAGAAACAGCTGTCTGTACAGATAAGAAAAAAAAAAAGAAAACCTGTGCTTTACATTCTATAGGTTCTCCGATGAAAAGCATACCTCATTCTGCAGAAAATCTAGCATTATATAGATCACTGGTATGGTGATGTACCTGTTGGATCACGTATTGTCTGATTTTATGCACATAATATAGCTGGCCAGTGGAACAGCAACCATTATGACGTCATTATATGTCATTAATTAATTTAGCTTGGACTGTGCAAACTGGTAAGCAGTAATTCAACTATCGCTAGTGGCTAGCTCATTATAGAAAATGATTTTGGAGTGAAGGTCATGTTGTGCAATTAATATTCATGTGCAAAGCTGATAGATTTGAGATCATTATGACACCATTGCAGCTGCCTATAATTTTGTATATCATACATATTCTTCATTTCAGTGTTGTGTGCTATTGATTTTATGTAACAAGATCAATAAACAAGTTGTTAGTATTGGATAATTTACATTTTAGACACAATATGTTCAATTACTAGTGACAGGAAGATCAGATTATTCTTGTTCAGCAAAATCATCATGTATGTTTTTTTTTTTTAAATGGTTTTATTGGTCACACTTTATTTTAGGGTACTGTTCTCACTCTTTTATTACTATATAAATATTAACTACAACTATATATGTGCCTTAAAACCGACAGCGTGCAGATTTATGCTTTCAGTTTTCACAAAAAGGAAATCTTATATGATATTACAGTTAGTTGATCTAAATCAGTGATTGTGCATTAACAACCATCAACCATATCAGTATGCAGCAGTCTTAACTCATATATCCAGCACATATTTTACTTTGGCCACCCCTGCTAATAATAAGCAACTGTAGTGAGAATTGCTCCCTATACTGTTAACATTTGAGTTAAATTAAATGTTGTGTCTCTGTGCAACACACATTAGTAGGGATTTTTTTGTTCTTTATTGTTTTTGAATAAATCAGTCATGTGAACGCGTCAATTATACACTCATAAAGATAAAGTGGCTGCATTGATTCCCTGTATAGTGGGAAAAAACAAAACAGTATGTGAATAGAGTACTATGTCCGAATTCACAGGATTCATAAAACGGTACCTAGATGACCAACACCTTCGGGTGAGATTATTAAGTGTGAATCCAATGGATACTTTAATATGCCAAAAGGCCATGGGTGAGGATTTGTGAATGGCACTAAAGTGACACATGACAATAACAACATGACAAATGTAGTACGTAATGTTGTCACTGTCATACTACAGTATATAGAACATACTTTTTGACAGCTGCAAATACTAACTTGTTCAGAAAACGTTCCTGCTCGGAGAGTGTGCAGTTGTAGATGCAGCCAGTCACTTAATTTTGAATTTATTATATTAAAAATGATTCTTTACCACTTCTTAAGAAAAGTGTACTCAGCTGTTCTATTTTGGGACACCATGACTATGAATAAAAATGTGCTTTTAACATACTATTCTGTATAATACTGCATTTAAAATTTGTATTTAGTTACCACTTGTAGTAAACTTGAACCCGTCTTTTATACATTAGTATACTCAAGTTGTGACTAAATACTTTTTACAAAAAAATATAGATAGCATGTTAAAAGCACACTCAAAAAAAAAAGTTGTTGAATGAACATAACTAAATTATGGAAAACCTTTC
Source organism: Enteromius radiatus (assembly GCA_032357445.1). Classification (NCBI taxonomy): domain Eukaryota; kingdom Metazoa; phylum Chordata; class Actinopteri; order Cypriniformes; family Cyprinidae; genus Enteromius; species Enteromius radiatus. The sequence goes on along the minus strand of JAUCMS010000514.1, from coordinate 73 downwards.
CATCCAATTGAATTGTGTTTTTCTAACAAAATCTAACCAGTTTGAAATGATTTGTTGTAGTCTTGTTATATGA
>JAUCMS010000513.1:0-11668 GCA_032357445.1 Enteromius radiatus | reverse complement strand
TTCTAAAAACTCTTAAATGTCCTAAATTAGCAAAGGTCTAGTCCTGGCTTAATCTAATTCCTGTACGGGAAACCGGCTCTTATACAATTAACTCACCTTGACTCAACTCTAATTTAAGACTTGAACAAGCCCATAGCTGTGAAATACATCCTTTGGAATAGAAATTAAGGAATGCAACCTGTGCTGGAATAATCTTGAGATGAGAATGAATAAAAATTCCTTTCAAAACAATAAAACACCACTGATTTCAGGAATGTTCTCTATTAATTCTTATTTGTATGATTTGTAGTGGACTAACCTCACTTCAGCTTCATAAAACAGTATCAGAATTAAAAAAATATTGGTTACACTTTATTTATAGTCCACTTTAGGATGTTCTAACTATAAGTAACTTTGTAACTATGTCAACTAATTCTCATTAACTCACAACTACAAGTCTACTATCGTTTAGAGTAGGTTTAGGTTTAGTAGAATAAGTTATTTGCAAAGTTTCTGATAGTCATATGTTGTGGACCCAACAAAATAAAGTGTTAGAAGATATTAAGCAGACAGTCTTCTAATTGTCATGTTCTATGTCCTGTCTTCCCCCATCCTTGTATCTTTTGGTTCAATCCTGTTTTTGGTTTAGTCCTGTCTTGTCCTTATTTGGTATTTCCTGTGATTATGTTCTCATTAGTTGATTCCGTCCACCTGTGTTTTCCAGCTGCCCTCACTTTTGTCTATCAGTTCTTGTGTATAAATTCTAATGTCTTTTGAGTTCGAGTTATCCGTGGTTGAAGTTGTAGGTGTGTTACTGTGTGTGATTTGTGTTAGTCGCTGCCTCGTCAGCTTTTTGTTTTCTTCTTCTTGTTTCATTATTAAAATCTTGCATATCTAAGCTCCTCGTGTCCTCAGCTCTCTGCCTCACTGAGAAGCGCGGCTTGCTTCTCATCTCAACGGGCACCATTTATGACACTAATACTCTAATGACTGCCAGCTGACATATAGTTGCAAAGTTACTTACTGTTATGTCTAAAGTGGACTATCCAAATAAAGCCTGACCAAAATCATAAATACTTTCTAAATGACACATTGCTAACAGACTCCAAGATGAGCAGACTTTCCTCAATTTTCAAAAATGAAACAGCCAAGAAAAACTCTAAATCCTCTTCCCAGCAACAATTTTCCAGGATGAGTACGCGCAGGATCATTGATGACAAAGGTACACTGTAAAAAGAAATCAGTAAAATTTACGGTAAAAAAAAATGTGGTTGCCAGAACAAAACCGTGAAAAATGTAACAGTAACAATATTTTTTGTTTAACGGTTTTATGTTAAATTTACAGTTAAATACTGTAATTTCTAACAATAAACTGTAATAACTAATGTTACGTCCTTGCGACGTATTAACACTTTGTTTATGTGCTTCCCTAGTTCTCCTTCCTTTCTTACTTTCACTTTTGCAGGCTCATCTTATTGGTCGACACCACTCACCTGTGTTACCAGTTTCCATGATGTAACACTAATATAATGTTATTATACCAACCTATTCTAATCTAATTGGTACCTTTGAAATACACTAATAACTACCAAATGCAGACAGTGATGAGAGTCACATGATGAACCAAAGCTCATCACAAGTAGCTTTTAAATAGTAACATTCTCTTCTGAATACAGACAATACTATTGGTTACGTACAGCTTTACTGTCCACACAACCACTGAATCGTTTTTTTTTATGTCTGATGAGTCGAACTCTGTAAACTGTTCAGTCCAGCCTTAGCTGTGTCAGAGCAGTGGCTTCAGGAAAGGAAAACCTGATTATTCGTAACTTAATACAAACGTGCGGCAGTTGCTTAGAAACCCAAACACGGCTAGGCGACCCAGAGGTCAGAGGTTCAGGCATGGCTCGGGGCGAGCAACGTAAAATGCTGTTACCTGTTTGACTGTATCTCCATGCATGGCTAACAGGCGCGCACTAGCTCTGTTTTTAACGAGGGGCCCCTGCCTCCCACTGCGGCGTGCTTTAATTGTGTGTCTTGAAAGCCAGCCACTTTTGAGAAAGCATGCAATTCCACATCGTGTAAACTTATGAGTGGGGAAATTACGCCTGCACTTAGAGGCATCTTTAAATAAAAGCAGTAAAATATCATTCATTCTGAACCCCTTCTCTGGGCTTTTTTTTCCAGGCTGTTTAACGACGAGGCTATCGGAGAGGGATAAAATGCATTGGCTGCAGAGCAACAGCTGGCAGGAGAAACAGATGCACTCTGTCAGCTCTTTGCCTCCTGCATCTCGTTAAGAAAACATTTCAAATGCTTCTTTGCATGTTATGCAAATATGCATCCAATGCATGAACAATACCATAAACAAACAAGTACTGCAAAGGCTGAATGTTGTATCTGTGCAGACAGAAGTGAGGTGAATATGTCCAATTGGAAATATGCATGCAGTGAAATAAACAAAAGGAAACAAATAAATGAATAACATAAAGCTAATTAATTAATTAATTAATTAAAATTAAAGCACATGAAATTTCCTAATGAAAAAATATATTACATTTTATTTAAGTAATAGATTTTTTAACTGTAAGTAAATAAATAAAGAAAATAAAGATGATTGCAGTACAGTACATTTTGCAACAGTTAGCTACTATTTGAGATTTTAAATTTTAAAATTACACATTTAATGCAATGTGTTACTTGCTGTTTCTTGGTAATTTTTTTCTTTAATTATTTGATTTAATATAATTATTTCTTAGCATTTCCAGAGTAAAAATTGTTTATATATAGTGTACTTGCTTTTAATATTACTAAATACATATTTCATGGTTATTCCTTAACTTGCTTAAATGCACTTTTAAAAATTGTACTTTGCAATTAAGTCAAATTAAAACTTTTAAACCATGTTCAATAATGTTTACAAACATAGCTACTAAAGTAGTATATGTAAAGTACTTAATCGTAATTTTATCTGTAGTGTGTTAGCGTCCCCCCACCCCCACCCCCAAAGGAAAATACGTAGCCTATATAGTACGCCAAATAATCAATGGTATTGATACGCAAAAAAAAAAAATATTTTTTACGTATGACGGGCACGCGTTTGTGCATATAATACGAAGTTTTCGCGTGCATATGATACAAAATTTGTTGGCGTGCATTTGATACGCATCTAGCTACCCCACAAACCTAATCCTACCCATCGCGTAGCATAAACACGCCAAAGTCCATTTTTGCGTATCTATAGCACGTGTTTTCGTTTTCATTTAACGTATACGCACATTCTTGAGATCAGGCTAGCAGCAGCCGAAATTTCAAGATGCAGTTAGGTCCTAAGTGTCCGAAAACATTATATTTAGGCTAATTTACAAATATAAAATATATTTTTAAAGTGTATTAATAGCGCTCTTCCTTTTCACGTGGTCTTTAAGACTACGCTTTTTACTGGGCAATAGTCACCAAAAAAAAAACTCTGTTTTGTGTTAACGGTAGTTAACAAAACGCAGCAAATTGTGAAGCTGTCAAAACAGTCAAGTCAAAGCGATCTGTTCCACAGCGCCTGGGATCTCCATAAACCCCTGCAGCCCGTCTTAGAGCGAGTCTGGTCTTCATTTGAGCTTCCTGATACAAATGAAAACGTGCAATGTCCAACACCAGTGTGGCATGACTCGGGTCCCCAGTCGAGCAGCAGCTTCGCAGTGCGATGTAAAGCGTGTCCTACACTTCGGAGCATGTGCTTTTGATTCCCGAATGTTTTATTGCCGAACAATGTTTCTGCCTTGGAGCGCAGCAGCATGTATAAAGAGCATATTGTCCCTCGGTGCCCACCCTCGGCTCATATATGACATCAGCGCGGCTCCGGCTGGCAAGTTTGGCTTTAATAGCGCGTCCTGTCATTGACCAATCACTGCGCTTCTATTCGATCTGTCCGCGTGCTTATCTTCAGTGGCACGATTTTAATAGACATTAGTCTGTCTGCACCGGGTTGCGGCTGTAAAACCGAACCGCAATGACCAAGCTCTGCTTAAACCATAGCCAAGATGTGAGATCAAAGAGGGACATTTCAGCATGCCAAGCCAAGCGCTGTTAGCTAAAGCTCTTAAAGAACACGGCTAGCGTATATAAAACGGAACGAAACAAGAAAACGAGGGCTATTACACACACATCGGGTTAATGGAAATATAAAAGCTCAGGCAGCAACGATCCACCCACCCTCGTTGTAAAAGCTTGTGTGACGGGAAATATTTCTGTGGGAACTGATATCATTGGATAAAACCCTCCGAAGCGTTTTGACACCACACCACAGACAGATATAATCATAACCACAGCTCTGGCTGAAGGCTAAATAATGGATTGGGAATAATGATATGATATGCAGACTGTCCAGTTTCGTTCGTTTTAATGGCTGATTTAGAAATCGATTAAATAGGCTAGTTAAAAAAAAAATGAAACAGTTGCCGTTAGTAGCCATTGGCTTTCATATTGTGGAGATGGTTACCAACATTTTTCAGAATATCTTCTTTAGTGTTCAACAGAAATTCATATGGATTTGGAAAAACATGAGAGCGAGCAATTTGAACAAAACTTTCAAAACACCCCGTTTCATAATTTTGCATGAATAAGCTCCCTATTTTGAATTGTATTCTCTCTAAAAAGTCAAGTCAGAGTAAGTTTCCAGGGCTGTTAATAAGGGGTGAACATATAGGAGGAAGGTAGAGTCATATTATCGCTCTTTTTAAACTACAAGGAAAAAAATAATAATTTGAAAGAAGTATGTATAAATGATTAAAAATGCAATAAATTATAAGAGGAGAATGTCTGTGTGCATGAATGTGCATGAAGGCTGCATTTATTGGATTAAAAATACTAGTAAATACTAGCGCTGTCAATCGATTAATCGCGAATGAATCGCATCCAAAATAAGGGTTTTTTTTGCATAATATATGTGTTTTCAGTATATTATGTACATATAAATACACACACTTACAGTATATATTTTGAAAATATTTACATACATACATGTCTATTTATATGATATTAAAAATAAATATATTTAATAAGTCAACATATTTGTCTGAAATATATAGGCTACACTATACCAGTCAAGTTTGGAAACAGATTTGTAATATTTTTTAAATATGAATCTTATGTTCATCAAGTCTGCATTTATTTAATTAAAAAAGTAATAGACTGTTGTGAAATATATTTACCATTTAAATAAAAAAATGGGTTTCTTTTTTAATGTACTTTAAAATATAATTTATTTCTGTGATGCAAAGCTGAATTTCTATGAGTCATTACTCCAGTCTAAAGTGTCACATGATCCTTCAGAAATCATTCTAATTTGCTGATTTATTACTAGAATTATCAATGTTAGCAAAGTTGTGATGGCAAATATATTTTTGAAACTGCAATACCTTTTTCCAGGATTTATATAAAAGGTTATAAAGAACAATATAAAGAAAAACATATAAATCTTTTCTAACAGTATAACTCTTAACTTCTTATCAATTTAACACATCCTAGCTGAATAAAATTTGTAATTTCATTCAAATAAAAAAAGAAGAAGAATTTACTGACCCCAACCTTTAGAAAATTGTTAATTTACAATAATATTTCACAATATTAAATTGTTCCTGTATTTTTTAACAAATAAATGCTTCCTTGATGAGCATAAGAATATTTTATTTAATTTTTTTTTTAAATTACTGTTTCCAAATGTTTGACTGGTAGTGTCTGTCAAACATACAAAATATAAAGATCACACATACATATATTATGTAAACAAAAACTTTTATTTTGGATGGGATTAATCGTTTGACAGCACTAGAAAAACATTAATGTTTTTTACAATTAAAAATCTATGAAAAATATATTTTATGTGAATATAATATATGCATCCAATGCATATCCCACTTAAATAATTTTGTATCATACTTGCTGCTCAAGAAACTCACCTTTTATGAAACCTGCATTTTTTTTTCTTTGATGATTAAAAGGATTTTTTCATTGGATTTTTGTTTGTTTGTTTTAACGCATCCTTGCTGACTAAAACAGTATATTTATGCTTTGCATGATTTATGCATGATCTGGCATTGCCAGAACATTGATATGTCAATGCTAGTGTGCTCTTGTGTCATCCAGCTTCATCCATAAAAAAAAATATATATATATTATTTAGCTCTGGCTCTCTCAGGTTGGCATCAGATCATCTCTGAGGAGAATGCTGAAGTGTTGCTTTCATTGCTTGCAGGTGATACAGGATAAACTCTGTTATTTACACAGCTGTGTACACACATCTCACTCCAGGAAGACATGCTCTTATTCCAAATCAAGTTTCCCTGTCCTCCATCTATTCCTCCGTCCAGTGGAATCCAGAACAGAGCAGGAGTTTGGGTTTGTGAGCAGGCATCCATTCTGATGATCCACATCCCTGGACTAAATTACACCCATTTAATGTCAGTCCCACTTAATTAGGCCGTTAGGTGAGAAAATAGGGTCATTAATCTGCAATTGATGAGACCACCCTTAGGTTTTTACATTCAGCATGAATATACAGCATTATAACAATCAGAAGATAACCGAGAGTTTTGGAAAATTATGATAGTTATGATATATTAACAATGATTTTAGTAGATCAATATTTATTTTATTATCTTTATTAGACAGCACATGCATTTGTCAAAAATTTAGATTCAATATTAAAGCTGAAAACTCTGTCATCATTACCCACCAGGTTCCAAAGATTGTTGACAGTTCACTGAAATATTAATTGAATTTACAGTTTATTATTATTATTATTATTATCATTAAATGTAGCTAAATTGTTTGCAACCACTAAACTTAAAAAGAATTGCTGGTAGTCAATGACTTCCATAGTATTTTTTGACATACTGCAGAAGTATTTTATTATACAAATATATTACCTTAAAAGAATTTATTTAAGCATGAAGTAAATGTGAACATTTTATTTGTAATTGAACAAAAATTATTTAAAATTATTTTAAATTCATATTAAAAGGAATTAGTTAAACTTAAGAATGCTCTTTGACCCATGGCACGGACACGATTCTTACTCGACTTTCGTGAATCCAGCACGAAATGATGCATCCAATGGAATCGTAGTTTTACATTCGTGCTGGAGCTACGAAAATAATTAAATAATCGTGACCCTGACACGAATAAATAGATTTCTGCCGTGCGACTGGGTTGGTACTTCACATCAAAATAAGTGTCTAAAAATAAGTGTGAACTACTTTAATGAATGACTAAATGAATCAAATATAATGATTTAAAATGCACTTTTGGGTAAAACTGATCATTTGACATTAATACAAAGTGTAAAATTTAAAAGTGCACTTAAGTGTAAGAAAGTATCTTTAAGTATGCTTTTATTTCATTAATATTTTTGGAAACTTTTAGGAGTTAAAGTACATTACGAGTGCACTTTCAATACAATTAAGTGCATTTCTTTTTTACAAGGGCAGAAATCTATAGGTCAGATGTCAATAACTGCTGTAGAAACACGGATTAATGTCTATATGAGGTGGTTTATTATTAGTGGAAATGCACTGTAGGTAAAAGCACAGATCAGTGGATTGTACCTTTAACCAATGCAAATCACGAGTATCTTGTATTAGCTATATGTATTATAGTCACAAAATGACTGGATGAAATATCTATAGATCAGGCTTGTGATTAATCTCACATCATGAATAAGCATCTGTACAGGACTGCAGTCCCCTGACTCTGAGTCTGAACATGAGCTCTGCAGCTCTGCTCTCACTCTGTGTGCTTATTATATATTAAAGAGTGCATTCAGATCCAATCTTCACAAATACTTACCATACATCCAACACTTAGAAAAAGATAAAAGAAAGAAAGAAAGAAAGAAAGAAGTGCTGCATCTACATTGGTATGGTAACCTAAATATGAACAGTATTTGTAATAATTGTAGCCAAGCCCCAATTAATTTCTTTGCACAAGCTCAAAATATGACAAACACGATCCATTAAAAATGACATTCAGAGACATTAAATACATTTTTGTTTATTCTTCAACATAATTATTGCCACTAATTATTGTTGTATTGTTAACCTACACCCGTGAGTTTTTTACAATTATTATTATTAATTTAATTTGAACCATATTAGAAATTAAATGACTAAGTGGTCATCTCAGTATTTCAATATTTATAGATTATGTTTTGTTGTTGTTGTTGTTGTTTTACAATTATTTGCTTAATTTACATTAAAATAACAAAATTATAGGTCTAAACATGAAATGTACACATAACTGTATTGAAATCTATCGTCTACTGTGATCTACAGTAAACGAATCCCCTCAAATGACACAGTTTTTAAAGACTTACTCAATACACCTGTTTAAATAAACAAATGAATAAATAATTTTAATAAGCACATTAACATTGCACAAAGTACCCGATTCGTAAAACGGGATATCTTCCGAAAGATTCTTCTTCTACTGTATTTGCGTGTTGAGCTCTTCCAAAGTGAATTGTGATGCTTTGTCGCCCTCTTTTGGGAAAACAGTTTATGAGCAAATTCACCACGTTATGTATAATACACACTTCAGTAAAGTCTCTTTTATTAAATAGCTATTTCATAGGCGTTGGAATATTTTATTACTAGCTTAGTAGTAGCGGAAGTAGTTGTAGTAGGCTAACTTAACTTAGCCTGGGAGGCTAGTAAAGACTAAGTGCGATTTGTGAAGAAGGAAAGGTCGGACTTTTATAAAGGTTTTCTAAAGTTGTCACAGTGAAATCCCACAATTTTGCGATTAGCTTTAGCTTTTCGATCTACGCTAATTTAAAGTTTGTCCTTTTCAGAAAGACTCTAAATATTATGGCCTGTTGTGCTTCAGTGACAATCTTAGTAGCCAAAAACATGATTGAGCTGCTAATTTAGCTGTTATGGGCCCTTTCCCCCCATGACGCTAATGATAATTAACATGCAAATGAGCTCAGGGATGCGAGGTGGGGGCAGCAGAGCTCTGTTCATTAAGGCCTTAATTACTGTTTGAAAACTGAAACATCAGGGTTATAAATGGAGGTTTTTCATGTAATGGCTCGGATAATAATTATGGCGTGAACATGCTCTTATAACTGCTGTTTTGGACGTTACCCCTAGGTCTTATGGATGCACAGCAGCTCCAAACTTAGGCTTTCCTCACCAATAGGCTACACTTGTGTTTATAACATTTTCAAAAACCAGTAAAGTGTGTCAAAATAGTTCTTCCCAACAGACACACTTTGAGTACCCCAAATACTGAAATAATATGGAATAATGCAATACTGAAATCTTTTCTTTCTCAAAAAGGTGTTTAAATTGCTGAAGTCTCCAAGATAATTTGATTAATTAAACAGCAAATTGAAACTTTTAGCCCTGGCATATTAATATCCAACTTAAATGACCTTTAATTAGTTTCCTTTAATTAAGCAGTACATTAAAATGTATTGTGCCTGTCATAAAGTGGAGTCATTGTACCATTATCATAAGACATGATCATGGATCTTAATTTTATAATATGCATCAACAGCCAATAGCAAATCCACTAGTAGTAATCTCAAAATATTCATAAATGTAAAACAGCCAAGAGGCATCAGAAATACAATCACAAGCATCATGTCAGAAATTATTTACAATAAGACATGATAGTTTCAGAGAGCTAACTAAACAGATTAAAGCTTTAGAAAATAATTTTGACAATCGGGTGAGTATATATATCCAAAGTAGGTCTAGACAAAGACTAAAGCTTAGAAAAACATTTAGCTTACTTTTAATATAGACATATGTTTGATATTGACATTAGAGAGCTTATTAAAAAATATATTTTCCAATTTTTTTAATTTAACACTTTAACACTAAAAATATAAATATTTTATTTCTTTACCTGCATGTCAGTGTGACCATTAACTGACAACAAAGGACTAAACGCGATATAATTATAATTCAATATAACATATATATAGTATATTATATATTAGAATTCAATAATTAAGGAGCATTATTGCCATTTATTAAAAACTGTAAAATCCCATTTATTTATTTATTTATTGATGTGTGCATGTGCCTATTAATAGAACGAAACCGCTATGTAATAAGGAAAAGCTGACATTTAGCTTAGCCTTGAAACAAGCTACATTCAAAAAACATTTTTTAGCAGTGTCACTTTATTATTTCATCGAACAGTAATAGTTAATGACAATAAATTACAACGGTCTGCATGCTCATCTATACATTACCGCTGACAGGTCACTGTACCTTTCTCTTTCTAATGGATTTTCAGGAAACAAATGCAAAAAAAAAAGCAGCAAAATATAAAGTGCACATCACAAGAGCTTCTCCAGATGACATTCTTGAACACTTGGCACACATCATAATCCAAACGAAACAGGTTAGGCATATACTAGATCGTACATATGCAGGAACTAACGGGTTAGTAATGCATCACACACACATTTACAATCGGATTACATTTCAGATGTGGAGGAAATAAATGTAAAATGCAATTCTATGCATAACTGGCATCCAGGTTTACATAAATCAGCTTTTCCTATCCAATTCATACATCGATAATAGCACATTAATGTTCATTTGTCCCATGTTGAAACTAAAACAGTGCAGGTATGGGGGAAAAAAAACTGAAGAGGCACTAGAAAATATTGCTGATTTCATTCAAAACAATCAGATTTTTAATGTTGCCAGATGAAGATCTTGAGAACAGGGTGACAAAAATATTATTTAGACTTGCTCAGATCGACTTAGACACTGAGTGGAATGGAGACGCTTAAGTAACATCACATATGTCAAACATAGCAGAGCAAATCCCACGTTTAGTTGATGTACGCTGTCAGATTCATCACAAGGCATGTGAGACCCCATTTATAAGACACCTCACTTTTTTCAACTTGCTGTGACATACTAACAAATCTCTCTGGGAATCTATATAAATACAATTTACACAAAGGCCAAGCACTTTACATGACCTCTTAACTCAAAAATAAATAATTACCCTGTATTAAATACAAAAGAAACAAAGTATACAAAACAAAAGAAAGCTCTCTTCAAAGTGGCACGACACTGTACTCTCAAACGCAAAAAACAAACAAAATACTGATAGAAAAAAGAAAAAAAGAAATATGTGATGAGCAATATTTGGTACGCTCAAACAACTGGCTGAAAGCATGGCTAGGTGTTAGTCGATCTGCAGTAGATATTAAAAGTGCAGCAGTGTGGAGCTCGTAGTGTTCGGACGGATCTCTATCGACCCTGCTGAAGGTACTGCTGGGTAAACATGTTGAGTTCACTGTCCAGCCAGCCCGCTTTATTCCTGCACGAACCACAAAACATGTAGTTAGCATTCTTAATGTTCGTCAACTTTTAGTTAACAAAATAAAATGAACACACTGTGAATAACACAATTATTTTAATGTGCTTTTTTTATTTTTGGACAGTAAGTTTTGCAAAGGCCAGTAAAGTAGTTTTACCCCTGCTAATGTGTGTTACAGTATATCTTGCGAGATATTTAAAATCGCATCTCTAATTTGAACCATAGAAGCAAAAACACATAAAAAGATAAATAAAAGTCAGTTCAATTGACCTTTCGCAAAAGCCACACCCCCCTTAGTTACTGTTGCTAGCCCATCAAGCTTACCGACAACGACGGACTG
>JAUCMS010000512.1:0-11669 GCA_032357445.1 Enteromius radiatus | reverse complement strand
CTGTTTTAACGGTCGGGTAGTACGTTCAATTTTAAATGTAGTGCCTACTTAAGCAGTATGCGATTTCGGACGCAGCCTATGTGTATTTGTTCTGTGCTGGGAAGTGCTGTTTGTGTGTTTCTGTGCAGGTTGAAGCTGATTGGTTCTTGCCCTCTAATTTGTGCCCCGCCCTGCTGGATCAGATGACTTCCTGCTGCCTATAAAGATTCCACCATCACTTCCTGCTTCAGCTTTTTGAGCTCACTTTCACTGTGTTACCTCCTCTTTGCTCTGTCACTTAGATCTTTGGGTTATTAAGACTGAGATTCTGTCTGTGTTCGTTTTGAGAGTTTATAGTGGAAGATTGTGTCTGAGCTTCTGTCTCAGCTGTGATTACAACATCATCTGTCTGTTTACATTTTAAAAGTCTTTCTATGGGTTTGATTCACAGAAACACACTCGGTGCTGCCCTGTGAAAACATTCACAAATAGACTCAGTTCTATTTATTTTGAAAGATTTTATAGTCTAGGCTAACATGACAGTAAATGAATGAAGATGGAGAATCACAGTATTGGTAATCACTACTCAGGTGTTCTCTGCATTGTCAAAATAAAAGTCCTGGCAGATATATCAGGGCCTTTGCGATACATCAGTCAAGCACTGCTCACAACTCTCTTGTAGATCTGTTTACGCAGCATGAAACAGATCAAGATGACGATGAGAAGAACAATGATGAGAAGAGCAAACAACCACAACTGTGCTATAAAAGAAATAAAATAAAATCAGCTGATTTCTACAAGAAATAGACAATAATTCAATCTGATTTCAGTTGACTGACTGAGTCAATTATAAATAGTTTCTCTTCTACTCATCTTTAGAGTGTGATTTAATTGTTGTTGTGATACAGCTAAACTCACGTGATTCAGGATTTGGTGTCGATCCAATGATGGAGTCAGTCTCATTCCACACTGAAAAAAAAATCACATTCATACTCATCATGATTAGCATCAATCACAGAAGAACTATTTACAATAATACGTCTCTGGACATAGCACACTTTTCTGTTGCATCAAGACAGGTGTTTGCAGTAATAACAACATTTGTGAAACTTTATTGTGTGGACAAAAAAAAAACTTGACATGTACAGTACTTTTATATATGATTTTGCATTTCACACAAAATATAGGTTTGGAGTGACACAATGGAGATATCTGTGTGAAGAGGATCATCTGTGCATCATAAACATCACTGAGTTCAGATGTTTCTCTCACCTTTGAAGACAGTCTTGTATCTGAACTGCAAAGAAAGAAAGAAGCATGAACGAATCGTGAACGAATGTTTTTATAATAAATAATATATAAATAATAATAATTTACTCTCTCAGAATCACAGATGATCTCATGATCCAGGTTCACACAGTAAGAAGTTAACAGACGATCAGATCTTACAGCCGTCGCAGGATCCATCAGTGTTTGAGGATTTGATGGATGTGCTATCAGACGCCCGTCCTGAACAAATACAACACCATCAGATGTGTGTGTGTGTGTGTGTGTGTACAATAGTGTAGTTTAATAACAGAAACACACTCACCTCTGAATACCAGCTCTGCTCACAGTCAGGACTGAATCTGTTTGAGGTAACTCTGTACTCGAACCCGTCTACAGTCTGCATCTCTTTACAGGTCACATTGATGGTGTCCATGCTTCAAATCTTAAAAAGAGAGAGAATTCTTTAAATCACAGAACAATATATTGTGTTTTCTTACTATTAACATTTAAACACATGTAGAAAATTACATTTAAAACAGTCTAAATACTAAAAGTGTCATCTCCTTTCATAGAAAAAAATTAAATTTAGCATTTCTGGTGCAATTTTTTAAACTGGACAACATATATGACAGATACAATAGAACAATTATACAGGCTAATTAATCATATATTCTTATAGGACAACTTACAATCATGAACTGCGCAAAAGTTTTCAGAAGGCTGAGAGTACACAAGCACTTGAGTCAGCAACCTCAAACAATGAAGACAGTAACCCTGAACCACAAGAAAGGAAAAACTGTCGTGTTGTGAAGAATGGAAAAAAAAAAAAAATCAGAGAGAAAGAAGTCGTCCTTTGTATTTTCCATCACGCTGTGGTTGAGGTTAAACACATGGAAACACCTCTCAGCTTATAGACCGAATTAAGTGTTTGAAACCTTACCCAAACCACACAGCGTGTGAATCACATGTTTCTGTGATGTTAATCATCAATATAAGCTCTTTTAAGTGTACATTTTTATAGCACTACATACAACATAAATTATATAACTTATTTTCAAAGTTTTAAACAGGATAGTAACAGAACCAATGATACCTCACAAACTCTTGTTGTTGTAAAGCAACATATTATTCAAATACATTTGCATCAGAGTTGAATAATGAGCATCATCCTGCTGAAAAAAACAGCATATACTGGTTAGATACATTCTGAAGCTGGATGCTGGTTTAAACTGGTTTGTGCTGGTAATGTGCTGGCCAGCATAAACCAGCAAAGGACCAGCTTTAACCAACATCCCAGCTTCAAAAGCTACCTAAGCAGTATATGCTGGGGTTTTTTCAGCATGGTGGTCAGACCACAGATTTACTTCAGCCACATTTTCCTAAATATGTTTTATTTGATGTTTTCTTTTTCATGCAAGACAGCATAATGAAAAGTATTTCATACCTTAATCGGTTCCTCAGCCTGAACGATGCGAGAGCTGATGCTTAATGAAACTCAGAAAGTGTAAGTGAGGAAATCGTCTGTCTGTTTATGGTCTGTGGTTTATCTTGACGCATCGAGAGAATCAGGAAGTACTGCAAAAGCAATTATTTCAAACAGAGTTCAGACAGATTCAGGGAGTGACATACAAGTCCAAGACAAGGCAAAAACAATATACACTTATTTTCTAAAACCAAAATAATACAAAAAAACAACATTCTTCAAAAATGTCTCTTCAGTATAATGGATAAATAACATAAGTCTTGCCCTGGATGTTCTGGTTTGGGCTCCAGCTGCAGTCATGTCCTCGTCTCATTTATAACACACCTGTAACTCACAACTAATAACTGCAAACTCAGCAAAACTAAGTATCTGGAAAGATACTTAAGTACAGTAATTAGTTACATTTACTTATTGCACTTCTGAATTAGACTGGATGTACCACAACCGCAGTGACAAACCATCTCCACATCTGTCGCCGTGACCTGTATGACTGAGTCACACCTGAGATTTGTGGCTGGCCAGGCTAAAGCTCAACCTCAGCAGAATCAAAGAAAATGCGCACATTTAAGTAAAGTTACTACATCAGTTATATCTCCATTAGAAATGAAGCATGAGACTGAAGTCTGACCTGGATTCCTGTCAGAGCTCATGAGAGTTCAGTTAAATCATCATAACTGATTATGTGTGACTCATTTGTTCCAGCCTCCTGGTCTTTATTCTTCACGAGGGGTCTCTTTCTTCTGGTTTGATCCAGTGACTGTGGATTAAAATCCAGCTGCAGTCTGTGTTCAGAACAGGACATATTTTAAACAGTCTCTCTGATGTTGGATCAGTTTAATATGAAATAAACAGTCTTCTTTTACTTATATGTCCATTTCTTTTTCTGTTCTGAACATTGCTAAACTTACTGGATTTTTGTGGATTAAAGGGAATATAATGTTTGTAAAAGTTTAGTTTATTTTCCATTGATTGAAATTTAGTTTGACAGCAAATCGTGGTTTGACTCTAGCAGATTTAAGATTAAAAAAAAAAAAATTAAATAAACAGTAAATTGGTGAAATCCGTTCCTGAAATACAGTTTTTCTTATAGTTCCTCTTATATATTGCTTTGCACAATCTTAAACACTTTAAGACTTCCACTTCTCTAAAAATGCAATCTGGGTTTGATATTTCCAGAGATATTTTTGAGTAAAATACATGAACTTATCCTCGTCACAGTTAGTTCACAGGTCTCATTCACGGCTTGAATGAGGGATATCCTGATATACGTGTAACCCAACCGATTATGGATGAGCTATAAAATGGGCAACAACTGCAGTTTGTTTCATTGCAAATATAACCTTTATTAGTCATCCAAGTGACAAAGAAACCACAAAAAAACAAAACAAAAACACACTATAGAAAAGATCACTGCCAGTGTAAAAAGGAAAAAACACTCACTACTCACTACTCAAACTTCCCTTTACCTTTAACCGTATAGACAACAATGGAAACCACACTGTTCCCTGGTACAAACAAAGAAAACAAAAAAAAGAAAGGTCACAATATAACATGTAAGGTCATCTATTAGACCCAGTGTTAAGCCACCAATGTATTCAAATAAAAGTAAACGGCAACCATGCATCATCTGTTTTGTTGAATAAATCTATTCAATTCTCTAAGGCACCCCTCAGTATGTCTCCAATAAGCACACTCCACAATTTTCTATACATCTCCTCACAAAGCAATGCATACAAACATATCACAGAGACTTCTTATATTTGGTACATGGTGTTTAGCAGGTTACCACAAAGAGGAAGGCCAAAGATTTGATTTCCTTTTTATAGTACACTGATTAAACTTATTTGTAGTCCTCAAACCAATATCACTACCTCTTCTCTATTACATATGGACTGGAGGAGATCATAAACCTTCCACTGCCAAGCTAAAAATAAATAAATAAAATAAAATTAATTAATTAATAAAACATAATTTAAAGAAGTGAGAGTGAGTCGTGGTTGCTCATGGATTAAAGCAGACTGGGTACCAAAGGATACAGACACAGCTCATATAGCAGACTACATTTTACTGCACAGTAGAGAAAACAGTGTGTTTGTTGTTGTTGCTATTGTTTTTTTTTTTATTTATTTTTTTATGAGATTATATATATATATGTTTTATTACTTTCTTTTCAAAATGTACACTTTTGTACTTATTAGGTGCAAATATGTACACTTCAAGTTTCCAAAATGGACCCTTTAGGCACAAACATGTACTATTTGAAAAGGTACCGCCCCAGTGACAGCTTTTCTACCTTTATTTCTGAGAGTGCATCATATCCAGAGCATCTGTTTGATCTGAAACGCCTGTATTTTGAAGAGTGCTTTGATTAGACATGAGCTGGTTTATGAAGAATAAATATGAATGTAAGAACATACAGTTTAAAAAACAAACAAAATCACTTTCTTGCTTTTATGTTCCTGATGCGGTTTCATTCATTTTTGTCTGCTGTGGACAGATGACCAGAATAGTTCTAAGAAAAGACAAATAAAAAGGAAGTGCAAATTATGTACCAAACATCGAAAGCTGCATTCAAAACTAAAAGGGGAAGAGTCTGACCAACTTTCAGTATGACTGGGTTATCCTCTTCCTGATCATATTATGAAAAAAGCCACAAACAAATGTTTTGCTGTCATGGCATCAGGAGCTGCTAAAAGTGAGTCACTTTATCACTTTGATGTGAACTTTGGATGCTATTTAGCAAACTGCCTTTTTATGTGCAAATGCCTCTTCAGGTCTATACAGTAAATTTAGAAACCTTTTGGACACTTCTCTTTTTTTTCACAAGTTCAATATTTGCAGGGCTTCATTATGGCTTTCTTTATAACATTTAAGTTCATAAGTAAATCACATTAGCTTTGCATAAAAAAATAAAAACTGAAAACGAGGACTACAAAGATGAGCAAGATAACAGACACGGGTGACACAAGTGAGGACAAATGACTGAAAAATAAATTCAAACATAAGAGATTTAATGAGATTAAACTGCAAAAACAGACAGATACAGACAAACAATAATGAATTAAGAGTTAAGAAGTCAGAAAGAAGCAAAATAAGCCTAGAGCAGCCTAGATCTGAGTAAATCAGCCATGATGATGAAGATCATCCTCTGGACACAGACCCGTTGATCTGCTCAGATTCAGAGTGATTCAGTGAATCAGATTGATCAGATCTGAGATTCATCTGGACACCAGATTCAGGATCTCTGAGAGAAACACATTCAGATTCAGCAGAAGATGATTCACAGAGTCTCAGATGAATATTGATGATGATGTGACTCAGTTGAAGTCTTTTTTTCTTTCTCTAGCTTTGATTCACTCACCTGTTTTCTGAATCACGCTGAAAGTCGCTCTGAACACATCTGACAACAGATTGAACCTGATTGTTAAATATTATTACACTAATCAAAGTATTTATTGAGAGATGTTGTAGTTTATCATTATACAATCTGGGAGTCAAATCCTAATTGATATTGACAGTCTCATAATTTCGATTGCATGACTATTTTAGAGTCTCTGACACAATTAAAGACCCGTGACTCACCTGAAGATCCTTTTCCGCAGCAAGAAACAGATCAGAACCAGAAGAACAATGAAGATCAGGACAGAAATCCACCAGAGCTGATCTACACCAGCAACAATAAAATCATCTGCTGAACTGAATTAATGAACGATATCATGCTGTAATCCATCATCTGAACTCACCTGATTCTGGAGATTGAGTCGATCCGCCGACGGAGTCATTAAACGCTGAAAAACACAATCATCACCATTCACTTCAATCAGAGACACATCTCAGATGAATCAGGACAGTTATGACAGGGATTCTCATATGAATATGTATGATCTGAAAATGGACAGAAATTAAGTTTTCATTTCTCCTTCATGTCACTCCAAGCATCTATGAATTTAATCAGATAGATAGTTTCCTTCAAATAATCTGCTTTTGTGTCACACGGAGAAAAGAAAGGAATGAAGGAGATGTGTGAACGGTCTCTTTAAGGATCATCAACATCTGTCCGTCAGAAACATGAGCTGAAGTGTTTCTCTCACCTCTGAACACAGTCTCGTGTTTTAACTGAAATTAAGAAAAGAAGTGTTAGAGCATCATTTATAATCTGTGTAATGTAACATTTATAATGTTATAATCAATGTAGTTTATTGTTTTAATGTGTAATATCCTGATGAACATGATCATCATAATTCCTGTGTTTAAATATGAAAACAGATAAATGTTGAGAGTGGATTTACTCGATCAGAATGACAGATGATCTCGTGCTGAAGTTCATTCACACAGTGAGACGTGACGAGACGATCAGACGAGACAGAAATAACAGGATCCATCAGTTTCTGAGGATCGGATGGATCTGCTATCAGACGCCCGTCCTGAACAAATACAACACAAGAGAATTAACTGTGTGTGTGTGTGTGTGTGTGTCATGGTGTAGTTTGAGGACAGAAACACACTGACCTGTGAATACCAGCTCTGATCACAGTCAGGGTTCTTGGTGTGATTCAGTAAAACAGGCAGGATCAGATACACAAACCCCGCAGGAGTATAAATCTCTGAACACGACACTGTGATGTTGTGCATGTTTGCTCTCAAATGAAGAACCTGTTTTTAACCACAGAACAAATTACTACATTATTACATGACAAGTGTTTTCATGGAATAGGTATTACACATTTCTGGACAATATAGTTTAACAGTGAAAATGAGGACTTCAGAGGATCATCTTCAGTAATGTACATGTAGCATTTCAAA
The DNA here is from genome assembly GCA_032357445.1 of Enteromius radiatus. Lineage (NCBI taxonomy): Eukaryota > Metazoa > Chordata > Actinopteri > Cypriniformes > Cyprinidae > Enteromius > Enteromius radiatus. The sequence continues at coordinate 4,135 of JAUCMS010000512.1, read as the reverse complement.
AGATATTTAGTGAATGGAATCCACTTAAACGGAGAATATTGCAGAGACTGTAGCATGTGTTTTATTGTGAATTTTGTTCAGAAATTTGTCAAATATCTAGATTTTATATAAATAATAAAACAATACGTACACGTATTAAAAAAACATTCTTACATACATTGCAGATCATTCATGTGTGTATAATGTATACATTTTAGATTAATATATTCTATTTGTTGTGTTTAGTATACACAACTCTATTGCTGTAATTTATGAAAGGTATATATTTTGTAGAATTATTATTTTTTAGCAGCTGTTGATAAGATATTGATGTATGTCTGCCTTCTGTTAAGATGTCCAACAGGTAAATAACTAAACATTTCATTTATTTTTTGCTTTGTCAAAATATTGAGTTGATAGCCTATTTATTTTAACTTATTTTCTTTGTATTTGAGTTTATAATAAAGACTAAATGCTTATGACTGGATGTAATAGGCTATACCCAGTGGTATAAAAACTATAACTTGCATAAAGTTAGACAATATCAGCCCAGAGATTGGCGCGCATGCTCAGTACTGAATCGATGATTGCGCAACATCTGCGGTCGCTTTAATCCTAGCTCCTTTATGCTTGTATTGTTGAATAATGGCATGAGATTTTGGCATGAGATTTGTATTTCTTTATTTATTATTATTATTATTTTCTTATTTATTTTTTTACATTCTATATATGTCTGACAGGGGTTATATAAGGCTGCACAAATCAATTTAAGTTATGCTCTTTAATAAGCACACATAATGCTTCTTTGGGATTTAAACACACTTCGTATAAATTATCAGCATTCAAACTGCGCACAAATTGCACGGACCAATTTGCGGTCTGTGCTCGACGCCCTCCCTCTTCTGTCAAAGCATGTGCTGCAGGATGAACGTCACTTAACTCGAGAAGTTATGATACAAAAGTTATGATAGACGCTCAGCTAACATTCACTCCATATTTTTCTTAAACAGATCGTGCATAGGACCGTTTTAAAAACTAGCCATTGTTATGTTTGATTATATCTACATTGATGTTTTGAAATCTGTTTTTATATTTGAGATAAATCATTTGCAACGTTCTGTTTTACAATTTTAAATGCGCGTAAAGTTAAAAACCGCCTTTAATACAGCGACGATAATTCACAAACACGCATTTTAGCAGTTATTACATTTAAAGCGCAACTTGAATTTCTGTTATCTGTTCCTCTCTAAAATTCGTACACCTCATTCTGTAACTCATTCTGTCGCTGACGTTATTAAAAGCACAGCGACCATAATAAAACTCCTAATCTACAAAAACCGCTTTTTAAATGTAACCTACTCCATACCTTAATTTGCTTCCTCCACCGGTCTGTGTAACATGCACGCCTTCTGTTGTTGCACGAGCCTTTATACCGTGGTCGGTGTGTGACATGACGTAAGAAAAAAACAGAAGAGAAGATCATCCCTTGTTCTGTGACGTCCATATCCGAAAATGTAAAATCTTTAAAGACTTAACGCGCATGCGCAGCCTTGCTGAGTATTATTTTGAACATCCCGGTCTAGTTCCGTATGATTTACTGTTCAGTCCCGTTGGAGATCAGCAGGCTTTTCAAATTGGGACGCTTCGACGTTTCTTCTCTTTCTTCGGTCCCCGAAATGAGTACATAATCCACATCTTGTCATCAACCTGTATTTTCTTCTCACAGTCTTCAAATTCATTATAAATCCATTTTCTCCTAGTGAAGTTATTCCTGATGAGGTGTTCCTGCCCATCAGGACAATCAGAATCACTGGATCATCTGGACTGCAGCTGTCTGAAAGAATAAGGACATTTGAAGGATTGATGTAAAATAAACCAACGGGTAAAGATAAAGACCACAAAAAAACCCATTTATCTACTTTAACAGGACTAAAAATATCTCATAACATCAACCAGTAAAAAAATATAATTAATAGGCCAAATTTCTTGGCTCGTGTTGTTTAGGCCTATAAGTCAATCTAAACTGACTACATTGTTTCTAATCACATAAACGGTGTAACATACATACCAGGAAGTGTTTCAGGTCTTGTCATCCTCTTTACTGAAACAGATCACTATGAGCCCATAAAGATGATTTCTAGAGAAAATGCATTCAAAACACAATTTCAATATTCATAATGATGTATAATATCTAAAAAGAAGCGCATGTGTTTATAACACATAACAATTTAGGCGTCGAGCTGCTTTACTTTCACTTTTGGTTTCAAGCGGTTCCTGTGCTTACAGTGACGTCATCGTCGTCTTAAATATCCTCATCATGTGACAGGAAGCGAGTGACTCCTGCACCTTCTTCACTGACACACAGCATTGCTAATATTGCTAATATTGCTAATATTTTTTTCTGATTGAGCTGAAATAACGACAGTTAGGAGGATTTAGATGTTTCACTGATCTGAACACAGGAGCAGGGCTCTTCTGATTCTCCCAGAGAAAGACTGAAAGCAAGTGTTGAGAGACATCACAGTGACATTCAGCTCTGAATATGAATCAATACAGATCTGATCTAGAACAATGTCCATAATCGCAATGCATGTGTGCGCCTAATATTTTAAACATGAAGAATCAGCCGGACTGAGAGTGATTATATATCTGTTAGTTTAAGAACTTGAGATTTGTTTCTTAGTTGTCCTGTGGCTTTATCGTCTCTTTTTATCAATCATTTGCTTCCTCATTAGTTTGAGTAAAGCTGCTGCGTCAGTAATGAATGGATGAATCTGTCAGATTTCCATGTATTATGAAGGAGCATTAACTTCTAGACATCTTTTTAAAATGATAGGTGGCTTGCTCAGTGCTAATGATGGTAATATGTTGAGAGCCTCGCATCAACTAATGTTTGTGCAGATTTCTGTGCAGTTTATTGGGGTGTTTTTTTTTTTACTTCACTTGTTACAGTTGTTTACTTGTATACTTGATTCCATTCCTGCTGGTTTAGTCTTGTTTTAAACTTTTGTTCCCAGCAGTGCTTAACATTATTAATTAATGAATCCTAGTTTTCTCAGCTGCATTGAATCATTTCAGCTGTTACCCGGTACTCAATAAGCACATCTTAGATTTAGACCATTTAAATAACTGTTCACCTATCCACCTCTCCAGGATAACATTTAAGAACAACTTAAAGCTTTAAGAAGAAACTAAATTGTACATGTTTGAACCCAATGAACATGAATTAATGAGGATGGGGTGAGCTCTTTTTTTGTGTAGTGTAATTTGAAATCAAAATGAGTTGTATAAAAATATCAAGAGTTTAATAAAACAGCAAGTATAAGAATAATAATCTGAAATTTTTAGTTGTATTTCATTATTTCAGCTGTACACTACACAAAATACAGAAACAATAAACTGATGATAAACAACATTAAAAATAAACCATTTTCATCTACATTTAACTCTTATAGCAGAAGCTTTTCCAAAATCACAGGTTCATTACAAACCTAGATAATGAAACAAGTCAGAGCAGAAATAAAACACAGAAAATAATAATAGTTTGTGGTAAGTGCCTTGGTTCTTAAGGTTGGATTCGTTCAGATTTCTTGAGATGGTTTGGATGTTGGCGGATCAGAGGAAGTTTCTGGAAAATTGCTCTGTTCCTCGTTCAGTTTGATGTTGATTAAGCCTCGATCTCAGGAGCCTTCCTCTGCTCAGATTCCTGCACTGCTTCAGGATCAGATCTGACCTTCATCAGTGTCCTGTAGATGCAGCACATGAAGCTTCATACAGAAAATAACTCAACATCTTAACTGTTTGTGTGATTTAGGCTCACCTGAAGATCCTTTTACGGAGCATGAAACAGAGGAACCCCAGCAGAATGATGATGAAAACAACCAGAAGCCACCAGAGCTGATCTAAACGAGTGATTTAGTATCACATCAGCTGATCTATAACCATTAATCAATGATAGAAAGAGGTTTAAAGCTGTGAATGTTGTACCTGAGAGCTGGAGAGACCCTTCATTCACATCATCTTTAAAAACACACAGCGATGATAAATATGAGTGAATATGAGAGAGAAGATTGAAGAGCGTGAATCAGATGAAGAGTGTTTTATTAGTGAATAATCAGACGTTTATCAGCTGAAACTCACCTGAGTTTGGAGTCAC
>JAUCMS010000511.1:0-11676 GCA_032357445.1 Enteromius radiatus | reverse complement strand
ACCTTTTCACTTTGAAATTATTCAATAAACTGTTTAAAACTTATTTGGTCTCTCGTCTCCTGAACTGGGTGTTACACGGTGCAAATACATTTCGGCAGTCATTCCTTTTTTCAAACGCTCTAATAAAAAATTATGAGCCAGTAAAGTTCTTAATGATTTTTTTCATTTATTTATACTGTGTCCTTTAGGACACAATGCATAAATCACACACACACACTAAAGTACATCACAGCGATGTATTAATAAATAGCGATAATTAATGAAATGCAATACAATTTACAGTGTGGATATATTTATACCTCCCAGCTTAAACATCTTATACAGTACAGCAGAGAACTGCTGCACTAAATTCAGAACAAACAAAAGAGGTATTTTAACATGTACGTATGTTACCATAATGTTTTCAAATACAATACAATTTACAGTGTGGATATATTTACCTAAACATTTGTTTCTTACATGCAAAGCATCATCAACATACTGTAGGAGCAACAACTTGCACCTCCCATCTTAAACGTCTCTCTCTCTTTATCTTTCTCTCACTAAATTTCTTTCACTTGCTCATTCACACATACACATATACACCTCAAAAAAGAAGAATTCTCCGATTGCTATGCTTGGAGCTGAAACGCCTGACAAATTCATCCAAATCTTTATCCCGCCTACTGTCATAAAGTCAGAGAATGTTCTGATATCGCTCAAGCCAAAGCCGCAAAGATATTAGGTGCGTTCGACTTCGTGCGGCGCCCCAAGAAATCGACTGCCGCCTTACAAAACAATGCATTCTGGTAAGATCATTTGTCCGACTTAATCGGCGCTGCAGCCGCCTTTCGATCACATGTGCCATCAAAGTACCGTGAGAGGTAAACGAGAGCAGTCACACAGGTCAGGCGCTGCAGTTGCTCAAAATCGTCTGCGAAAGCCTTGATGACGACACACTTTATTCTCATTGGTCAGATTATGTGATGACATGCACGTACTACGTGTTTTTTCTTAAAACAGTTCCTGTATGTAATCAGTTTTTATATCGGATATCAGATATTCAAACAAAACATTAATGATGAAAATGAAGATTAGGCAACATGGTAAATAAATATTCTATATATATAGTTAAAGTTTGGACAAAAACTGGTCTTTTTTTAATGGATGTTGTGAGAGCCTTCACTACTCTGAATAAACTGCTTATATTTGAAAAATTTCCTATAGCTAACTACGAAACCAAGAAACAAATAATAAACGTCATATTGCATTACATAAAAGTCACTACGGAAACCTATAAGTGTCTGACCTGACGGCCGTCTCTTTGCTCTCGCCAGCCAGCGGCAGGCTAGTGTAGTGCATCTCGAACACACCTATTATAAAGCCAAGACCTCTGCTTTTTCTGCCAAGTTGCATCGACACATTACTGCCGCCAATTGTTTGGGGGTGGAATTGCATCTGTAATCGTTGTGAAGAGTTCTCCGGTTGCTCTTCTCGTCGACGATTGATGGAAGGGGGGGCCAATCAGATTTCTATCTATCGGGTTGGGGACTTTTGATAGTTCCCCAACACACAACGTTTGGGTGGAATGGCCAATCAGGGGTCTGTAGTTTATATGCAAGTGTCAAAGGATAAAAAGGTTTCTTAAATAATAATAATCATACCAGACACAAGGAGTTTAGTTTTTGTAGTGTACTCAAGAGTTCTGATTGCTTTCCGTCTTGACAGAAGAAGAGTTCCTTGAAGAGTTTCAAAATAATTCCTTAAGTCAACTTTCAAGGCTTCCTTTCTGACCATTTACACTTGTGTATTTAAAACAGCAGGTTCACGCTCACGGACCTGTTGAGCGTCGAAGAACGAAACAATCCAAGATCAGAACAAATCCACAACAATCAAATCCAGCTAATTGAGTTAGCGAGGTACGAAGAACGAGCCCCAGGTCTTTAATTGACAAAATATTTACACATATTTGTGAATTAGAATATCATATTGTTCATGACATGGTAAGCAAGTTTGTGAATATTTTAAATAAAAATGGAAAAACAAAATAAAAGCGATCAATCCGTCATGCAGCGTTGTTGTGGTCGCGGTGTATCACGTGTCAAGCATGATGTGTTGCCATGGAAACAGTAGAGCAAATGTTCTAAAATAACGGTCGTCTAAAAAAAACTCACCGTTGGAATATTTTAAACTCAGCACTGAAATGGTGTCTTATTTGATCTTAAGCAAATGTTACATACACGCAACACTTTGGTTAAGAAAAATACTCAAAGAAAACACCAAGACTTTAAAGGCTTTATGGCAGCTTTATTTAACATATTGAAAGCAAAATCCAAATTTATTAAGTGAAATGTCTGAAAATATGTGGAAAATTACATGTACAGTATGTGCGAAATGCATGATTAGTACAAAATGATTTGCTTTTTGACTTGTGAATCAAACACTTCAACACCTATTTTTTTTATTGTAGGTATTAACCATTGAGGAGTAATTTATAAATATTTATTTACTTTATTCAGCCTAATCTCTGCCTACATTTAAGCAATGCTTGCAGATATCTACTTAATTGCTTGAAAGGTTAGAAAACAGGTATTTAACTGAAGCACTTGGTTATCCTCGGAGTAAACCAGAGCTGATGTTTTTTTATGATTGTGTAAGTGGCAGTGGGACTTCAGCTGGAGGGTTAGGCTCATCATCAATCTTCAAATCACGACAGAACAACACTTGTTCTTGTCCAAGACCCAGTTTGTATTGCCACAGATATAAACTCTGATTTGGCTCCAGCACAAGTGAGAGTTGTTCTTCCACTTCAGTCAGTTCGTTCCAGCTTTCCTTTTCAGTGCTGACATGTGAACCTCCATATTCTGCAGAAAAGGAAAACTGCAACTTTGCAATTAACTCTAAAAGGGTTCCAGATTTAATCGTGGATGACGCGGCTATCTTCCAGTTGTGCGTGATCTGGGCCATCTTTTCTTTATTGTATCCAACCTTTTTATTAATTTTCTTTTCCCACGTCAATGATGTATTGCTGTCATTAGTTATAGTTTTAATATTCTCCCAAATGCCAAATGCTGGGCCTTTAGTAATTGACAGCCCACCAGGCAGGAAGTTAAGAACATCGGGATGAACAGAATAGACAGCGACACGCTTGTCTTTGTTGAAGTTTGTACCTTTGTAGTATTCAACTCCCCACTTTGAGGTCGGCTTGAGGAAGTAGTAGTGGAATTGCAAGCCCCAGTAATACAGACCATCCCTGCAGTTGGCATGAAGCTTGTATTCTACAGCATTTCGGTCCTGATTCATGTTAGTTGTTCTTCTGTAAGTGCCCTTTCCTTGGAAGATGATGTAAAACTTGCCAAAAGCTGAGAGGTAGTGGTCTCCACCTTGGCAGTTGGGATGAAGGCTGTAAACTACAGCATTGCTGTCTGTTGACAGATCAGTGACTCTGCGGTAACAATTACCCTTGATGATGTAGAAGCAGCCATTCTTATTACCAAGGTAATGGTCTCCATTTTGGCAGGCAGGGTGCAGACTGAAAATTTTGAGGTCTGACCCTTTATTGAAATTATTTGATTGCATATAGACGCCAAGATCAGAACGGATTATATAATAGCAGTTGCTCACTCCACAGAAGTCAGTACCTTTGGTTTTGCTCTTGGGAATAATACTTTGCATCATGCCAAAACCTGCAACACAGAAAGAAAAAACATTCAGTTTTTCTATAGATTGATTATGAAAAAACTTTATATATCAGGTTAGAAAATGAAAGCTAACTGATTATATAAACATCATCAAGTAGAAGAAAAACTTTTATATTTGAAAAAGCACATCTAATATATACTGTTATTACAGAACTTACAATTGTTTCAAACAAACTTGTGCCTCAAACAAATTTGTGGGCAGAAGTTGTGTTGAAATTCCTTCAAATTCAGCTTATTCTGTTAACCCATTTGTGCCCAACTTTTTCAGGATAGAAAAATGCATCATTTAAATAAACATACCCTGCTGAAAAAACAGCATATGCTGGTTAGGTAGGTTTTGAAGCTGGGATGCTGTTTTAAGCTGTTCTTTTGCTAGTACATGACCAACAAAAACCAGCAAAGTACCAGCATAAACTAGCCAAAGTACCAGCATAAACTAGCATCCCAACTTCAAAACATACCTAACCATTTTTAACACCAAACATTTTTCAGCAGGGTAATAGAACAAATACAACTAAAAATGTACAACTTTATTAAAGCAGTAAAACAGTCATGGCCATGACGTTACAAACAATATGACATTCACTGTCTGCCTTTGGTCCAAGTGAACATCTTGGGTGTAGCAGCTAGTGACGATAGCTTAATGTTAACGTTAGCCAAAAGCTGTCATCATCGGTTAACTTTTTTTTCCTGGCAATGGCTGTTTATGTTCGTGTGTTTGCTTGTCATAGTATCAAATGTAGTAGATGGGCAGGTTTTTGTGAGGGCTAGTTGCTACCAGCATCAGTGGAAAAACGAGGAGCCTCACAAACTAGAGGTTTGACCACTGAGTGCACAAGTTCTCTGTGCCGGTTCTTACTGCCGCTGCAGTACTGTTCAGTCGCTGCTGCTGCTGCAGCTCTTTCTGCTGAATTTCTGCACAGTTAGCTACAGAATGGATATAAGTATAGAAACGCTATAATTTTATTTCCAATGTAAGTCTGAAAATCTACCTTAATTATTATATGCAGGAACTCTTTGTCCACCATCTCATTCCATAAGTTATACATCTCTATCGCTATTTCAACTCTTTCCCTACACTGTTACTTCTGTTTACTGCTGACAGTGATGTAGGCTACTGTTATGAACAGTTAACTAATAAAAACGAGAAAAAATACAACAAATCTAAAGCGACATCTGCAAGGGAATCATCCTGAAATTAACGCAAAGGTAAGCACAACATTTTTTGCTAATGCTGTTTTGTCAGTTTACCAGAGTCAGTGTGCTTTTGCATAACTGAAACTGCCTCTCATTTACTTGTACTAACTAGAGAGGTGACGCCGTTAGATTGTACGTTAAAAGTGATTGACATGCTGAAGATAATAAATGGTATTTGTTGAATTTATGTAAATTCGTTTTCAAGATAGTGATGTTACGTTTGTAAATGAAATTGTAAATTGTAAAGCTAGTACATCCCAACAGAGTATTTCAACAGCTCTTTTTAATGCGTCAAAGTACAAAATTTACTCTAAAGAACAACAGACTAAAGAGGAGGCCATAGCAAGATGGATTGGTCGCACAGGATCACCCATAACGACAACTGAAGGTGAGGACTTTATCTTAATGATGGAGACCGTAGATAGGAGGCTGACTGTTCCAAAGAAAAGTAAAATAAGCAATCTGTTTGACAAACAATATGAAGATGAAAAACAAAAATTCCAAAGGAGACTGTCTGCTGTCAGGAAAATGTCTACAGGCATTGACTTGTGGACAAAAAAAGGACTATCTGCTTCATTCCTTGCCATAAGTTCATGCTACTTTTGTACTGAACAAAATAAACCTGAACACATATTATTAAACCTTGAAGAAGTAGCCCACCCACACACTGCACAGTCAATCAAGGAATGTGTGGAGAAATGTTTGCAAGAGTGGAAAAAATCCTTACAATTATAACAGACAATGGAAGTAATATGGTCGCAGCATTTAAACAGATCACAGCAGAAGAAGAAACCAGCTCTGGCTCTGAAGACTCCCCTGTGATGGAAAATGACTCTGACTCGGAAACAGAGGATGACCTGCGGTAAGCGTGTTTTATTTATTATTCTTTTACATGATTGTCAATGAATATGAGATGATTGATACTGATAATGTGTGCCCTTGTAGTGTATTGTATTCTTTTAATTTTACAATGCATTTGTAATGTAATGTAAAAGGATTTCCATCACAAAGATTGAAATTTGAGGGATAAACAGAAACTTGTACTGTGGTTTATGCTTATTTGGTTGTATTCTCTTCTTAGGTATCATCATGTTGACTTGGACAGAACACTATGTGTGGTGCATACCTTACAACTGGTGGTAAACATGATGCAGAAGGAGGCAGGTGTCAAAAGAATCCTTGATAAAGCAAGGTCAGTGGTAAAGCTGTTTCGTAAGTCATCGATTGCAACAAAGAGGATGCTGGACATGTGTGGCCTTACTGTTGTAAATGCCCCACACGCTGGTCAAGCGCATTCAACATGGTTGCACGACTTCTCAAAGTAAAAGACTCCCAAAGACTGCTGACTTTGAAAATAACACTACCTACAAAGACCTTTCCAGTCTTGCAGAGAAAATGAAAATCAGTGTGAACCAGCATTTTGCTTGGCTCTTGGATCCAACTGATGAAAAGTTCTCACCACTGGCAGCAGTTGCCTGCTTTGTCAACCCTACTGTCTGTGAAACTCTACTTGATGTGGCTGATGACGATATTGAGAAACTTCTTAAACATGCAGAGGAGTATGTTATCAAAAAATCCACTCTGCTACAAACACATGTAGCTCAGATGTAGCTGTAGCTGACATGTAGATCAGTCTGAAGATGAAGCAGAAGAGGAAAATCCTGAGGAACAATATGCACCCTCCTTATCAAAGGTGCATTACAAATGCCGCAGAAGGCCTAGACAGAAGACCTCAATGACCAGCATGAGGGAACAAATCAGAAAGTATAAGGAAGTGCTTTCACAGCAACCCATCATTGAAGAAACAGCAATAGACTTTTGGTTGGCAAGAAGTGATGCTTTATATCACAGGTTGAAACCCTTTGCTTTAGACCTGTTGGCTTATGCCAGCTTCTCAAGCCTTTGCAGAAAGTGTTTTCAGTGTCACAGGTGACCTCACTAGACCGGTTAGTCCAGATGGTAGGTTCTATGACCCCCTCAGAATCACCGCCATTTGGACTTGTGGAAGTTAAGAGCACCACCAAGCATGATGCTTCACAGGTTGCCCATTTCAAGAGCGAGAATGGCTCTGTCAGCCTGAGGCACTCACACCGATACTACTGGCAGGTTCAGGGACAGTTGACAGTAACTGGCCTGGAGTGGTGTGACACTCAGGCAAATGTGTACGTGGAGAGAATTTGGTGAGACAATGAATTCATACTTAAAATGAAGAACAGATCTTTTTTACTACAACACATGAATGTGTACTTTCCTAGACTCAGATGTCCACATGTTGCATGTTAACGAACTAATCAATCTTCTTTACAACTAATAGTCTTTAGAACTGCTATTATTAATTTACTAATCAGTTAATTAAGTATTTATCACACTGCCTCAATGTTCATCCTTGCCTTATTGATACTGTAAATTGTAAAGTGAATTGTAAATAATCAGTTGTCTATTTAATTCATGCAAATCAGTATTGTCATGTAGTGCAAAAAAGGGAAGGGTAAAAGACAAAAAATGGCAAAAAAAAAAAAAATGCAAAGACAAAACTGGCAAACAAACATATGGTTTTAATACTGGTCCTAATGAGTCAACTTCAGTAAGTAAGTACTGAAGAAAAAATTAAATTTAAATGGAAGTACGTAGTACTGACTAAACAAACATGAAGACAGAATAGGCAAACAAACAAGTCAGACTTTAAGGGATGCACCACTGTTTCAGCCAATTTAATTGTTTAACTCAAAGGGAGATAGAAAATTATTAAACTGGCCAAAATGCTGGCATATCCCTTTTGACAAAAACACCCTCAAAATCTCATTCTTTAAAAGACAAAGGTCCTTGAAAATTCACCAAGACACAACAGTTGTGCCAGATCTGGCTGACAGTGCCCATCAGAGTGAGAGGTACAGGTGAGTCCCAGATGTGATTGGACTTAATTCGGCCTATTACCCTTCCCACCACTATCCTGAGACGTGCTAAGGCTTGTGCCTTCTCTGTGTCCTCTTTTGTGAATTGAGCAGAACGTTTGAAGGGTGGGATGATGAGCTTTGCCCCAACACCAGAAAGGAGATCTTCCATGACAAATCCTTTGTCGGCCATCACTTCATCACCTGCCCAAAGTAAGGGAAGGATTCTGCTGGTCTTATCTCTTTTTTCGGAGATGCTTCCAGTGTACAGCGGCGAGAAGAATGTCACCAAATCATTCAGTCAGTCCCTTCAAGGTTGCCCTGTTCTTGTAGTAGGAGAACGTTTCTGACTGCAGGGTGATGTCCCAGGTGATGGTCACACGGCTGACAATGGTAACACTAACCTGCAACATATGGCCTGCTCCTTCATTCCAACAGATACTCGCATGCCGTAAATCAGGAAATCATCAATTAACAGTTTTCACTGTTGTCTTCACTTGTCCTCTTAGCTTTGCTCCAGTAGACCAGTCGAGAGGCAGATGGTGCAATGGATTCCCAGAAGATCTTAAACACTCGCTCAGATGGAAATTTGGTGTAAAATCAGATCTGGTCATCTACCGGTTGAAGAGGACAGAGGTTGGCAAGGCTCCAGCTTGGCTTCCAAGTCTTGGATGCAATTCACGCTGTCCTCCAGCAAACCTGTGGTGATTGTGAAGACAAACTTCAGTCCTTAATTCAATTTAGTGAAACTATAAATTATAAACAATATTTTCTTTCATATTACTGTTAGATTGTCCTTTTCCATAAACTTTTGAAGTCGATCAAACTGGGAAATGAGATGGAATTTCTTACCTGCGGGCGGCAGCGTTGCAAAATTATGGTCCAGTTTCACAGCTTTATTTACGAAGTCTTTCCTCTCGACTCCTACCGACATTAACGGCTGTCATTTTTGGCACCAATCACACACTGACTCCCTTTTTACTTTACAGGTGTAATCGTTCCAAGGAAAAAGGCTAGGGACAGACTCTGGTTTCAAGCAGCAAGCAGTGATCCCTGTAGTCCTCTGGTGTGAAGTATCTGCTGCACACATGAGTACTCCCCCTTTTAATTGAAAAAGTATGTCCTTCATCTCACTTTAAAGCTTGAACCCATTTTCGTCTTCCTTCTTCACTAGCAGGGAAGGAGTGGAAAGATAAATAAGGCTGCTTTTGGGCATTGCAAGAACAGCCCGGTACGCTACAACAACTCTTGCTCGATGCCTGCGCCATCTTTGTTGTTTACCTGGTTACCGGCATTCCGGGGCGGAAATAGGTTTACACAGCAATTGTGTATTTCCAGTGCAAAATACAGTTGTTAGTTGTGAGAAAGGTCTATTGCTCCCTACTCCCTGAGCAGGGGAAATCCGTTACAGTTCACTTCACTTCGGAACATTCATTCAGGGATTTGCACTGTACATAAGTGAATACGATTTAAATTACATCTCACACACTTAAATACACTTTAAATGGAATGTATAAGTTCGCTTCAAACTGGAATCTTGACGGTGTAGCCAGTGATGTCCACTTCGCAGGGCATATATGTTCGAATAGAACAAAAGTCTGAAGCGACAAGAGAAACATATGAAATGTGCAGAGCGGTGGGGCGCAAGGACCGGGATTGAGAATCGCTGAACTACAGGGACAGACTAGGACACACAAACCAGTATGGAGCACAGGGAAGAAACAGGCCTCAAAAGTTCAACAGGCCTTGGGGGCCAAGACTTCCTCATAAACCTATCAGTAGCTTATTCTCTCCTCACTTCTCCATAGGTATCACATGACTTAAAACTACATCAATAAATTCACTGTATGATTATGAAACTTAAAAAAAACACTAAAATTTAAAAAATATAGCTGCACGCAACCATTAAAGGAACAAGCACAACAGGGGAAAAATTAACATCTAACGAGCTGTATTTAATCCAGGGTAGGAATCTAGTCTTGTCTAGACCCCTGGTAAAGACATTTGCTGATACAGTTTACAATCTTTTACTTACAATGATTGTGTGGTTGAACAATTTGGCCAAAAAGCAGAGGTAAAAAAAAAAAATATATATATATATATATATATATATATATATATATATATAAAATTTTGTTTCTAGCCCATATGGTTCAAAAGTTATTAGCATAAACATGAGTGCAACTTTGAGCTGTTGGTAGCACGAAAGGGTTTGAGTTAGAGAATCCCAACTACGAGAGGCTCTACGGGCTGTCATAGACTTGAGCAGAATAATAATAATAATAATTAAAAAATGGATACAATAGGTGCTTTCACACCTCCAGTGCTTGGCCACTTATAATAAAAAAAATGATAACACCAATAAAGATTAAAGGTGCCATAGAATGTAAAACTGTATTTACCTTGATAAAGTAAAATTATTACCGTTCTGTACATGGAAAGGACGTATGCTGAGTCTCAAACGCCAATGTTTCCTCCTTGTGTAAAAGAAGACTAAGAAAAACTCCAGATGTGCAAATCTGAACATAACACCAACTGTAACAGTCAGGATCACTATGCCACCAACATTTGCATAGCATATACCCACCCATGTTCTAGACCAGCTGCCAGCCGAACCATTAAAAGTTCTGCAGGTATTGTGGAGAAACAAGCAGCTAGCAAAAACGGCAGATATAAATGTTCCAGGCTGTGCAGGGGATGTGAAGTGCAGTTATAGGTTTGCTGTCTGTATTTGGAAAGTAAATATGCCCTTCTAATAAAATAACGTGAGCCACCAAAGGGACATGACTAGCTTTCTACCAGTATCCTGTTACATAACAGTGCATAAGATTTCACTTACCACATAAACAGGGCAAGGAGAGATGACTGAGTACTGACGTTCATTAGTATAAACGTGCACTTGCAAAACTGAAACTGATCATATATTAAATAGCGGCTCCCTGATGCTCCCATTTTATATAATTATCCAAGGGTACATCTGCAAGAGAAAGTGCTCCCTGTGTTTCTTTCCTGTTATGTGAGGTACTGAAATTAGCTGCACTGTGAAAAAGCCAATCAGAGCAGAGCTCAATATTATTATTCATGACACCTTCTAAAAACAGATAATTTAATTCTGAAGACAAATTGTAGGGTTGTAGATGGACATGTAAAACACTTTCTGCCACATACCTTCTAAGTAGATGTCAGAGAACAATTTAAAATACTATATCTATTCAACCCATTCTGTGGCACCTTTAAAATATTATTCTCATAATACACATTACATATTTTATATTTAGTATCTTCTTTTCACTTAAATATTAGGAATCCAACCTCTACTCTAGTTCCCATTTCTGTTGTATTTTATTAGTGTCTAGTTAGCACATTGTGTCTACAGAATACATACTTACTTGGACAACTGTAGACTGTGGTGCTGAATCTGAAGAGCAGCTCTTCTTCTATCAAGCCTGAGAGATGCTTGTGTGACAGCCTCTCTTAAATAAAGCTCCAAAGAGGGTTGGCTGTATGTCTGCTAACCACACCCACAAGCCTGAATAATCATAGGGTTAAAAGACACACAGAGTAACAACTAAAAAGCATTTTTAGTGTACTCTGGTTAGTTGTGCCAGAACTTTTATTTATTTTATTTTTTTTAGTTTTCCACTTTAACTACCCTTTTTCAGCCTTAATTACAATTTAACAGCCATTACAAATCATTTAAATTACATTGATTTGACTGAACCTTTGTGTGTGTTTAATTCGGGTTTAATGATTGTGTTTAATGTCTAGTCTGAGTCACCATTTCTCAATGGTGCGACAAAAAAAAAAAAAAATTAAAAAAGGTTGCACCGGTGTAACGTTGGCACGGAGGAATGACGCGGGGAGTCACGTAGTTTTCTTCAAACATAAACATCTTTACTTTCTGGGAG
>JAUCMS010000510.1:0-11686 GCA_032357445.1 Enteromius radiatus | reverse complement strand
AATAAAAATATTATAAGAATTCTGAGCTTTACTCACGTTTTAAAAAACACTGCTATTATTTTGAACAATACTGTATGATGTCCCTTTCCTAGATATGCTTATTTGTTTGCCTTCAAATTATAAATGCATGGAATATTTTACATAAATAATGTGCATATTAGCTTACAACAAAGTGTGACTAGCTCAATTGTTGTTGGAGAGAATTTGGTATATTTAAACTTACATATTTTGAAAAGACTGTATTCTAATCACTTCTGGCCTATTTTATGGCAACAGGATGGACATGTTAAGCTTTGGCAAAGCAATAAGCAAACTCACCCAAAGAAAATATTTCAATTGAAAAGTCACCAACAAATTTCACTTCAGCCACTGAAAAAAAAAAACAACAAAAAAATGTTGTTCTGATGTCACTAAAGGGGATGGCCTTTTTGAAAGGGGCACATTCCCCAATATGACAGAGTGGACAACCATTCAACCTAGGGAGCAGATAAGTAGTTTTATCCCAGATCCGGCTCACAACTGGTCCCACATGGATTTCACAAAGGCCAGATGTAGGCAAACACTATGTTGCGGTCTAGGAAGGGATATGGACAAATACTTATTAAAAAAATATATACTCGGCTCATGTTTATAACAATAATCTTTGGCGGTAGACTTATTTAAAATAATTTATTAATTTGGTTTTAGCCAAACAGAGCACATCTAGTTTATGATCACTGATCAAATCATTTACATTTGACACTTAATTTCCAGCGATTATCGTTGATATGATTGCACATATACTATTTAAACTTAACTATGATGTCTCTAAATTTCAGTAATGAAATGCCTTTAACTGGATATGTTTAATCTTGTCATAATACATTACTGACACTCTATTCTCCTATTAGATACTGTTGAAAAGGCAAGTAATTAATAAAAGTACAAAATACATATTGTAAAGCACCTTAATGTTAAGACAATACTTTGTTTTGTAAAGGGAAGTAATATGCTTTATAGTAAAAATGGCATAGTCTCATCTGCAGCCCTTAGGCCTCCCTCCCAGTTTTAGATGTCTAACTAATTAAAACACCTTGTTCACATTCTGGGAGAGGGACCTGAGGACTGGAATTGAGAAACTGTACACTAAGAATTTAGAAAAATTAAGCTTGTCTATCTGTCATGATCCCAGCTCACGAGCAATTCGTACGTATTCGTACAAGGTGCCAAATTTGTGCCAATTCATACTAATTTGTACGACCTCACTCGTACGATTTCGTACGATTTGTCTAAAACCACATGATGGGTAGGTTTAGGGGCGGGGTTATGTTTAGGTCATTCGTACAAATTCATACGAATTGGCATCTCGTAAAATACGTACGGTTTAGAGTAAATCGTATGAATTCGTACGAGTGAGGTCGTACAAATTCGTATGAATTAGCCACCTTGTAAAATATGTACGAATTGCTGTGAGATCAGGTTGGTCCCAATATCCCAATATGCACCTCTCCTCTCACAGCTGTTTGTTATCATGTACTAATCATCCCCTCATTATCCCCTGTATAAATATCAGTCTGTTTGTCTTACCCCTTTGTGAACACACCACGGGCTTGAGATGGGAGGTAGCATTATACTCTTGCCTGGGATGGGTAAGAACTAACGGTGAAGGATCGCCACAGTCATCCGAGTCCGCACACAAGATGGCCGCCATTCCTGAGGCCGTGCACAAGAGGACCATCACATCTGAGAAGCCAGGAGGCTACCCTCAGATGCCCGGCTCTCACCTCGTCATTTGGGGAACTCCGCTCCCGAGGGCTGCACCATATGGAGGCCATTTAGAGCCAGCTCCCCAAAAATCTGCACTGTATGGAGGTCCTTCAATGCCAACACACAAAATGGCCGCTGTTCCCAAGTCACATGCTGCGTCCGAAATCGTTTACTTCCCTACTATATAGTACGTGAAAAACAGTATGCAAGGCGAGTAGTATGTCCGAATTCATAGCATTCAAAAATCCGTAGGCGAGAAGTACCCGGATGACTTACTGCTTCCAGCTGAATTCTAAAGTATTCATAGGCATATCATAGACGCTTTCCTATCCCATGAGGCTCCGGAAAGTTGAGACGCGGCTCATTTCAAGTGTAAGTAACTCAGGAAAAAAACGTTCTTTATTGTCATTAAATTACACTTGTTTAACACAATCTAAATAAACGGATGACTTTATTGATAGTTTAAATTGTCGCGCTGTTGTGATGACGCATGACACGTGACAACATCAAAATGGCGGATGTAGTACATCAGAATTCCATTCATACTACCCACATTCATACTATATAGAACGTACTGTTTTAACGGTCGGGTAGTACGTTTAATTTTAAATGTAGTACCTACATAAGCAGTATGTGATTTCGGATGCAGCAACAGTCCATGATGTCTCAGAAGCCCAGGCCCTCCGTCACCATAATTGCCACCCTGGTGGGTGTCTCCACCGTCTGCTCCACCCTGGTGGGCATCTCCGCCATCTGCCCAGCTCTGGTGGGGTTCCCCCCCGGCTCCAGAGCTTGGAGCGTCTGGTAACTGCTCCTTAATGGATGGGTTATGTCATGATCCCAGCTGGTATGCCTGTCTTCTCATTCAGTTACTGGACTCAATATCCCAGTATGCACTCACAGCTGTTTCTCGTCATGTACTAATCATGCCCTCATTCTCCCCTGTATAAATACCAGTCTGTTTGTCTTACCCCTTTGTGAAGTTTTGTGATTCTGTATCCAATTCCAAGTGTTATTTTCTGTGTTTTTTTGTATGATAGCCACCTGCCTTTCTGACCCATACCTCAACTTTGTCTCCTGCCTCATCTAAATAATCCTGTTTGCCATTGTTCTGAAGACTCCGATTAAACTCTATGCATATGAATCTGCACGCCTCCGTCTCCAGTGTTACACAATTATAACAAATGTTGATATACTGTGCTTTTTCCCAAACTGCTTTCCCATTGCAATGATTGGAATAGTTGCTGAACTAGTGTATTGAGGTCTGGGGTTTCAACATGAGACAGCGCTAACAGAGTGGATTTTTTAACGTGAAGATGCCAGATGTGTGATGGTAACTTAAATTTTAAGATTTATTTATTTTGACGTCATTTATTTATTAATTAAAAGCAAATGTTTTATTCAACACACATCTAATAGGTGAATGCTGGTTTTAATATTTTCTAGCTGGGAAACTCAATTCCCATGACATTTATTTGTAACCTATCCATGTTTATTGCAAATATGTTTATGACTACCTAAAAGGGCTGACTGTGTCAGTTGAGGCAAGTATTAGGATGGCTTGCTTAGTTGGGGACACCTAATTTCTAGTGATTATCGTCGTTTGATTTGATTACAGAGACCGTCTCTGCATTTGATAAATAAAGTTTTATCTTGTCATTATTCATTACCATCACTCTGTTATCCTATTTGATGATGTTCAGTACTTTTCTACAATCTGTATTGTTAAAAGCGCTATATAAATAAAAGTGACTTGACTTGATGCTGGGCTGTATTCTAACCAATGCACTGGCCTCTCAGATGAACTGCACAGTAGGAGTCTACATGGGTCCTTTGGTTTTAAAGGGTTACCCCCATGTTGTTCTAAACACATAAAAGCTTTGATCGTCTTCATAACACAATATAAGGTATTTTAGATTAAAATACAGGAGTCTTCTGACTGTCCCATTGACTGTCAAGTAATGAACACTGTCAAGGTCCAGAAGAGTATGATAGAAATCATCAAAATAGTCAAAATTGTCCAGCTATCTGTGTGATTTGACTGACACAGAGCAGCGTACACAGTTTACATTAAGTGGATTTTCTCTAAAATGGCCCTACCATAACAGTGGTGTCACGATCACTGCCGGCTGGGACATCCATCTCTACCTGAGATCACCCTGCTGTTGTGTTGCACATTAGACTCCATATCACTTGTGGGACTCAATCTCCCATGATGCACCTCTCCTCCGACTTCCGTTTACTGCCTGCCTCCTCTTGTTTGTATGTTCAACCTGAACAGCCTGGCCATGTAGTTGATTAAACATGTTCAACCGCAAATGGATCCGAACAATGGAAATGGATCTCTGTCCTTCCTGTTGCAGACTCTGTTTCCCTCGTTACAAGTGGGAAATAGTTGCTAAATAAAGTCATAATTTTTGTTTTTCAGTCTAAAGTCTCTAAAGTTCTTAACTTTAGAGACGAAAAAATTGGATTTCTATTTTTATTTTTTTGTTTTAATAAAAGCTGTTTAAATATCCTAATTTACTGAAAGCATCTATTTTTGAAAAAATTAATCTTAAATTTAAACACTGACTCAATGATAATTTGATTGAGGAATTAACATTGATTCGATGTTGATTCAGTGTTGGTCTGCTATCTGGGTAAGCTGCTGGTCATCACAAGCATTCCACACAAACATCCGCAACAATCTCAAATATCTTCATCATGCTCAAGCTTACCTTGGCTCTTCTCAACTTTAGAGAATCCTAATCGTCTGGCCTAAAAATGCAAATGAGTCTATGCCCTAACTATGGGCCATCAGTTCCAGAGGCCTAGGTCATTACCTCCCATCATCCCTTCCCCCTACACCTTCATCTTCTTCCTACTCATCCCTAACATTCTTTGCATTACAATTATTCCTTAGTATTTTTGGTTGTGGTGTAGTCCTTGCTTGTTAACAGACAGCATTTTGTGATGTACTGTATCACATACTGTATCACATACTGTATCATCATATGATATGACCACATCTAACTACATTTATTAACTTCATTACCTTATACTTTTTGGTAAGATTATTAACATTTAAATTTTTCTACAAGTACTAAATTGTAAAAATGTAAGTCTTCTTTTGACGAAGTGGTTGAGGAAACTAGAGGAATCCGCCTGTAATATTTTGTACACAGAGAGCAAAGATCAAAAGGTGGTGCACAATGCTAGCAACACTAAGGTCATTAATTTATATATTTTATATATCATATGATTTTGATCAAAATGAAAAAATTTCAAGCATTGCAAAAAGCAATGTCTGCTAATTATCTTCCATTTTATGGCTTTTGTTAGCAAATGTTGATATATCCAGTTATCATGTCATGTCATTAATTTAACATTGTTAATCTGTTGACAGTCCTTATTTTGAGATAACTCCAAATATTTTAAATTAGCATAATAATCGCATAAATCTTTGGTTTACCTTATGAATACTTTTTTTGATTTTGTTTGATTTACCTTATTATATGTTATTATGAACACAATTTATGTGATATTTAGTTATCATGAGTGTTGGTAAGAACATGTCAGTCAGTGTTTTTCCATGCTTGTTTAGTGGATAATAGCATTGTTCAGCTGTAACTTATACTGTATATAAATCGTGATTTTGCCAAGTAAGACATGATCCTGGATCAACACATTTTGTTGATCCTGGATCAACATTACTGTCCAAAAGTATAAACTTATGCCAGTCCTTACCCTTAAACCTACCCCTACCCAAAATGTATGCTTAAAATCAGTGGAAAATGATAGCTGATTAACAAGAGTGTATAAGCACCTAACTATGATAAGCCTAAAACAGATATTTCCAGATTGGAATGTTGTTCCAGGATCAACAAGGATGTTGATCCAGGAACATCTTGTACTTGGTGAAATCACGCTCACCATACACACACACACTTTTTTTTTTAAGTATCCTTATGAAGATAATCAAACTGTGGTGAGGAAGGCTCTGAAAATGATGCTAGTTGTTAAAAAAAATCACTCATCAGACTTAGCGTTCCATAATTTACCATTTAAAATAGGCTCAGGAATGGAAAAGTATCTTGAACCCTTAATTTTAACTCTTTAGCATTGTGTAATATAGGAATAAAAAGCACAATAAGCCACAACGTGTGGGTGTGCAGTAGGAAGGAGGGTAAACTAGTGTGGTTTACTCTCTGATTGCTGGTGGAGGACTTACCACATGAAAGCAGGCTTCAACCTCAGGGAAAGGAATTGGTGCCTACCTAGCAATGAGAAAAAGGAGAAGACCCTTCAACCCTTCCACCTGTGTGGCCCTACGCATTTGCCCACAAGTTGATTCTTTCACAGCCATATTAGTCATGTCAGTTTTTACTTCATTAAGGTTATATTTTCAAGCAATTTAGCTCTCTTTATTAAGAAAAGTACTTTTTAATAAATAAACCTACAATTGTTACACCCATGGCTTCTCCATCACGTCCTCCGGTTCACCAGAGGGAGCCATCTCCAGAGTACTAACTCTCTATTTGGACTCAAATTCCCATAATGCCTCATACCTGGGACTGATCGAGCACACCTGTTGTTACCACGCCCTGTTACTCATTAGGAGCTGTATAAATGCAGCATTCTCAGTCTAGTCCACACGAAGTATTATTCTTGCTACTGCCTGACAGTTCTAAGCTTTTATTTTCTGATTGATCTCTGTTGTTTGACCTTGGATTGTTTCCTGATTCTGTGACTGTTATCTGCCTGCCCTGAACTCTGCCTGTGACCTCGACTCTGGATTTGGATATCTCTTTTGTTGAATCTGCTCCTCTTGAACTCTGCCTGTACGACTATTCTAAATAAAAGCTGCAAATAGATCCCTCTCTGCCTTCGGCTCCGTTACAGAAGACTTCGCCAAACAAAGATCCAGCAGCGTATTTTCAACTGTACTCAGAGATGTCTGCTCAAGCCTCACGACTTGATTCTCATCATGCACAGCTGGGACAACTCACTACGTTGACAGAGGAGCTTCTACAAGCGGTACGTGGATTACAAAAACCTGCTACATCCACCGTTCCCGCTACATGTGAGTCTACTGATCAGCTGCCAGCTCTTGCTAATCCCAGATTGTCTTTTCTGGAGAAGTATAATGGGACTCCGGGGAAATGTAAGGGATTTCTTCTTCAATGTTCACTGTTTATTGATCAGCAGCCCACGTTGTACCCCAACGAGAGCAGTCGGATCACCTTTGTTTGCTCACTACTGAATGGATGGGCTTTAGAATGTGCAACGGCAGTCTGGCGAACGGATGGCTCCACCTTCCCCACTTTCAGTACGTTCTTAAAGATTTTCCGTGAGGTTTTTGAACACCCCAACGAGGGAACGAGTGCTGGGGAGCTACTGTTAACTCTCATGCAAGGTAAACGCTCTGCTGCTGATTATGCTTTAAGCTTCAGAACCTTCGCTGCTCAGACAGAATGGATTGAGGACACGCTAAAGACATTGTTTCGCCGGGGCTTGTCACATGAATTACAGTCTGAACTTGCATGTCGAGATGAAGGCAAAACGCTAAGCGAATTCATTGACCTAGCCATTCGCATTGACAATCTTCAGCGCACTCGACTAAGAGACATTCCTGCACGTCATGAGATGGTTCAAGTGAAAGCTCCAGAACCCATGCAGCTCGGTGCTACCCGCCTCACCACCGAGGAACGTAATCGCCGTATCCAAGGTCATCTCTGCATGTACTGTGGCCAGGCTGGTCATTTCAAGTCTTCCTGTCCAGTTCGCCCGTCTGAAAACCCTTCAGTGAGTTCAGCTCATTCTTTGTCAGCCAGCTGCTCTAGTTTTGTTGTAAATGTAATAATTCACACTCAAGATAAAGACATTACAACTCAGGCATTGATCGACTCTGGAGCTGCAGGCAACTTTATTGCTCATTCATTCGTTGAACTGCATAAGATCAGACTGACACCCTGTAACTCCTCCCTGGCAGTGGAGGTGCTAGACAGCCGATCCCTGACACATGGCCGATCGCTCAAGATCACTGAGGAACTTCAACTAACAGTGGGCAGTTTACATTCAGAAAAGATTAAATTCTACACCATCCAGTCATCCAAGCATTCCATCATCCTTGGTCTACCCTGGCTCCAAACCCACGAACCTCAGATATCTTGGAAGTCTGGTGAAATCACTCGCTGGGGCTCAACTTGTCAGGAATGCTGCAGAGTAGCTCGAACCCGTAACTCACAAGTCAAGCCTGAAATCCAAGTCAAGTCAAAGTGCCAAGTCCAGCCTGAATTCCGAGTAAAACCTGAAACCCAAGCCAACCCAGAGAACCAAAGTAACCCAGCTGAACTGCCCAGTGAGTATCATGATCTGAAACTAGCCTTCAGCAAAGCTAAAGCCTCTCAGCTTCCAGAACACAGATCAATAGACTGTGCTATTGACCTGATCCCCGGAGCCACATTACCCAAAGACCGAATCTTCCCACTTTCCCAACCAGAGTCTGCATCCATGAAAGCCTACATAGAAGAAGAGTTAGCTAAGGGCTTCATACAGCCATCCACATCACCCGTGTCCGCTGGCTTCTTCTTTGTGAAGAAGAAAGATGGAGGTCTGAGACCCTGTATCGATTATCGAGGGCTTAACGATATCACTGTCAAGTTCCACTACCCGTTATCTCTGGTTCCAGCGGCCTTGAACAACTCCGTCAAGCCAAAGTCTTCACAAAACTTGATCTTCGCAGTGCTTACAACCTGATCCGCATCCGTAAAGGGGACGAATGGAAGACGGCCTTCTCCACCACTAGTGGGCACTATGAGTACCGGGTTATGCCGTTCGGGCTTTTCAATAGTCCCTCCGTGTTCCAGTCCTTCATTAACAACGTTTTCAGAGACATGCTCGATCGCTGGGTCATTGTATATATTGACGACATCCTCATCTACTCACAAGACATGCAAGAACACATTCAACACGTCAGAGCAGTCCTACAACACCTCATCAAACACCAACTCTATGCCAAAGCCGAAAAATGTGAGTTTCACCAGACCTGCATATCCTTCTTAGGATATATTATCAGCTCAGACGACGTTGCCATGGACGATCAGAAAGTCACTGCAGTATTGAACTGGCCACAACCCACCACCCTCAAAGAACTCCAACGTTTCCTAGGATTTGCCAACTTTTACAGACGTTTCATCAGAAATTTCAGTCTTGTTGCAGCCCCTCTCACAGCCATGACCAAACGCCAGGACCAGAAGATCCAGTGGACATCCGAAGCCATCCAAGCCTTCAAGCATCTAAAAGAACGTTTCACCTCAGCCCCAATTCTCAAGCATCCAGATCCACAGAAACAATTCATCATTGAGGTTGATGCTTCTGACACTGGGGTGGGGGCCATCTTGTCTCAACTTCATGGAGAGCCAGCCAAGATGTTTCCATGTGTCTTCTTCTCCCGTAAACTCACGCCCACTGAACGCAACTACGATGTTGGTAACCGAGAGCTGCTAGCCATGAAACTGGCATTGGAGGAATGGAGACACTGGCTTGAAGGATCAAGTCACCCGTTCATTGTCCTCACAGATCACAAAAACCTCGAATACCTGAAATCAGCCAAACGTCTGAACCCAAGACAAGCCCGATGGTCCATGTTCTTCACCAGATTCCAGTTTACCATTACCTACCGTCCAGGAACCAAAAACACAAAAGCTGATGCCCTGTCACGTCTCTACGACGACTCAGAGAAAGCCATGCCACCACAAACCATCCTGCCAGAGAGCATTCTCGTCGCCCCGGTCCAGTGGGATATCAGCACTGAAATCACCCAGGACAACCAAGAGCAGCCTCCTCCACCTGAATGTCCACCAGCACGCACCTTTGTCCCTGAACCCTTCCGTCAGTCACTCATTGCACATGTACACGACAACCCCAGCTTAGGTCATCCAGGCATCACAGCAACCATTCACCTCATCGAGCAGCAATACTGGTGGCCCAAATTTTCTCAAGACGTCATCACCTACATCAACCACTGCAACCCCTGTCAGACATCAAAATCTTCACGTCATCGTCCTGCTGGTCTACTGCACCCCCTTCCTATTCCACAACGTCCCTGGTCGCACATAGCCCTTGACTTCATCACGGATCTTCCCAAGTCCAAAGGCAACACCACCATCCTCACCATTGTGGATCGCTTCTCGAAAGCCTGTAGACTTATCCCGCTACCCAAACTTCCCTCAGCCTTGGAAACTGCCGAAGCATTGTGCAACCAAGTCTTCAGATTCTACGGTCTCCCAGAGGACATTGTTTCTGACCGCGGTCCACAATTCACCTCCCGCTTATGGAAAGCGTTCTTCGAACAACTCAATGTAAATGTCAGCCTCACCTCCGGTTACCATCCCCAGTCTAACGGCCAGTCTGAACGTATGAACCAAGAGGTAATCCGATTCCTCCGCACTTACTGCCAGAATCAACCTACTGACTGGAGTCGATATCTCTTCTGGGCAGAATACACCCAGAACTCCCTTGTTAAACCATCTACTGGACTCACACCGTTTAAATGCATCCTGGGATTCCAACCGCCTCTGTTCCCCTGGTCTGAAACACCCACTGCTCTTCCCTCTGTCAATGACTGGCTTCAAAGAAGTGAACAGATCTGGGACCAGGCCCACGTCCATTTGGAGCAAGCTGTCCGCCGCCAGCAAGACCAAGCCAATCGCCATAGACGACCTCAGCCCCAGTATGCTCCAAGCCAGTGGGTATGGCTGTCTACCAGGGACATCCGGTCTCAGCAGCCCTGTCGCAAGCTCAGTCCCAGGTATGCCGGCCCTTTTAAGATTTTAAGACAAGTTAATCCAGTGTCTTTTCGTTTGGATCTCCCAGCGATGGAGGAGTCCACGCAGCAGCCCCCCGAGACCAGGCTATTCAAAGAAGATGATGTGTACCGAATCAATGAGCTACTCGATTCTCGGCGCCGGGCTGGGGCACTCCAATACTTGGTTGACTGGGAGGGCTTTGGGCCAGAGGAGCGTTCCTGGGTCCCTGCAGGTGGTATCCTTGACCCCAGCCTCACGGAGGCTTTCCACAGGACGCATCCCGATCGGCCGGCACCTCTTTTCCGTGTAAGTTTCACGTCTGAAGGGGGTAAAACCGTGACAGCTACACGTTTTTCAAAGTGGACCAACATGATAATGTCATATCTTGACGTGATACCGGGTTGATTATATAGTTATATATTATAGTAATGACTTGCAGAAAGTTTTAATATCAACGGCGGGAAGACAGTAGTTCGGCTGAACGTTGTTGTGTCCCGACCCGTTATGTGAAGCCTCCTCAAACTCTGTACTGAGTTTCCACACTTTTCCCGTGGACGAAGAAACACGATTAAGCAGGGCCGGCCCTAACCAATTTGGCTCCCTAGGCAAGATTTCAAGTGGTGCCCCATTGCATTGTAGTAAATTCCACTGCTAGTGTACATACACTCATAAGAAACTTAATAGCTTTGTATTGTACGTTATTTTATATAAATAAAGCAATTGCATATTCACAATTCTTAGAAAGAATTAAAGAAACAAATACAAAAGTATTAACTGAACATATTGTGATGACTGGCTATTGCTCGTTAGGACGTGGGCGAACTAGAGCTAAGCTGTTCAATAACACTATCTGCTAACTACTTAATATTGTTGCCAATAGGGTACTAGCAGCTGCACCCACCTTTACTTCAGCATTAAACATGCAAAGCACTGGAGCCCTAATACCGTACAACCCTCAATGGCTCTATAAACAGTCGCACCGCACTCACTTCCAATTCGACATAGAGCGGACATTTAGAACATAGACAGCAATATCAAGAAGTCCCTCCCCTACACATCTCTCTCCATGATGGTAACAGTTACACTTTTTATAACAGGGCTGCAAATTAACCAAACCCAGTCAAACTAACTTGAACATAAACACATAT
>JAUCMS010000509.1:0-11687 GCA_032357445.1 Enteromius radiatus | reverse complement strand
TCGCATACAAAATAAATATTATATATATATATATATATATATATAAATGCATACAAAATATATATATTTTTACATTAAATATGTGCGTGTATGTTTATTATGTATATATAAACACACACTCATATAGTAAATATTTAAGTTTATGTATTTATATATTCATATTCCTATATTTTATATATTTATTTATTTATTATATGAACATTTTTTTCTTTAAATATATATATATATTATTTTATATACATAATACATATACACTGTTCACACTCACACAATATATATATTATAGTATTACTATATTATAAATCAGTGTATTAGAGTGAGGATCACCATGTAGCACTGAATGATAATGCTGTGAATAAATTACATTTTAAAATATATTAAAATAAAAAGCTGGTATTTAAAATTGTAATAATATTTCTGTTTTTATTGTATTCTTTATCAAATAAATGCAGCCTTGGGGATTAATTATTCCTAACATATAATTAACTCTTTAAAAAAATCTTGAAATAACAAATATATAACAAAATATTTTGGAAAAATTAAAAGTATTCTTATGGTAATAACATAAGAAGTAATATGGTAATAATAAGGAGATTAAAAAGTGTGAGAGAATCTGACAAATGTAACACTTTAACAATGTTGTGAGGTCGTTTAAAATGACAATGTACAGTAATTGAGTCAAAGTACGTTTCCAGTTTCACCTGAAATTCAGAACAAATTCCTCAAAATAACAAGCAAGTACTGTACAGTTACGAGGAACAATTAGTACTTTACACCCCTGTCTTTCGCCGTGAGTCAAAGAAAACAGACCTTTGTTGTAGTGTTCCACATTTTTGCACTCAATTATTTTCCTGATGTCACGTATTAATGCCATGAATGCTATTAAAATGACGTGTGTTTCTTTTTTTTTCTTTTTTTACAGATTAACATGAAAACTATGCCTGCTGTCATGTTCAGGTTGTTAACTGGTCAGGAGACTCCTGTGTACATATAAAACTCTCGCAACAAAACTTTTCCTGCTACAAAAAAAACAGAAGAAAAATCTTGAAAAGCTCTGTCTTGCTGTGCATGTAAAGATCACTAGAAAGAGTGCAAACATACAGATACACGTAAAGAAAACCTAATCACATGATTATCAGAGGAGTGCTGTTACTTGCTTATTAATGCAGTTAATAGTCTTCTACAGTCTTCCATGCCAGATTTATTAGTTTGTATATATCTTAAATGCCTTTGGTTCAAGCCTTTTTGAGTTTGTAAACTAATAAAAGTACTATTTTTTTTTTTTTTTTTTTTAAATACAGAGTGACTGCACTAAAGTTAAGTAATGTAGGGCATTATCAATAGATTAACTTTTTTATCAAACTCATTTCACGAACTCAAAGATTAACAAATGGACTAAAGCATGCTAAAATCCAAAGGTGGCTGTCTTCAGTGTCTCTGTGATAAATAGGTACTGTACACTGTGGATGAACCATTTCTGTAGATTACTAGTTCAGCATGCTGGATTTGAAGACTAAAAATATATTAATCAGAAAACCTGAGCTTCGCTGATGTTTATATGCATGCTTTTATTTAATGAATGTATATTTTCTCATCAATGACTCTCCATCTGCATCTCAGGCATTACTGATATATATATAAGTTTTATTTTAGTATCATTGAAGTAGTATTATTACTTCTAAATTAATTGTATTTGTATATTTTGTTTTCACTTTATAGATATAGATATATATATTTTTAATGTCTGTATAATTTATAGTTATTTTAGAGTTAAATTTAAATTTTCATGTAACACTAAGCTTTTTCATATAGATTTAGTTTCAAGTAATGAAAAGGCTTTTTATGATTTTTTTTTTAGCTAATAATGTGCGTGTACATATGAATTACTTATATATTAATTATTCTACAGTAATTAATAATGAACTTCCATATATTGTCACACATCTATGCAGACTATATTTGAAATGTTACTAATTATGCTCATGTGGATATGAATTCAATCTTGGTATTACCAAATGTTACTTCATTTGACTAAAAAGAACTGTAAAAAAAAAAATTATAATAATGAAAAGAGACACATTGTAGAACTTTATGTTTTATTGTGTTATGTACATATATACATAGGAATATGCAGTTTGTATAGAACAGTTAGATCAGTAACAATTTTATATACAGATGCTCCCAGCAATTCTGTGTGTAAGTTTTCAAGTAGTAGTTGTGGATGACAACAAACTGCCCCTCAAAGAAGGGGGGGGGGGGGGTTATTTAAATGCTTTTATTTAATGGAAAAGAGTAGCATGGAGATTCTTCAAAACATTTGCTTTTGTGTTCCATGGAAGACAGAGACTCAGAAAGGTTTGGAACGACATGATGGTGAGTGAATGATGACCAGATCTTTTTTCTATTCTGATCATGTTAATGCATATTTTAAAAACATGCTGTTAAAGTAGTGATCTGCTGAGACATGGAGCTATTCCCTGTCTGTGTGTTGTCATCATAGATCACTCCCTCTAGAAAGCCTGAGTTGAGGTAGCCTTCTCCAGTATGGCAGTCGTCATCCTCGTTGTCCACGCCTACACTGAAGACCTCCTTCATCCACGCAGGAAACAGACGGTCCAGTAGCACCACCACCAAACCAATCACAGCGCAAAGCAAACCTGAAAATCATCGCCAAACACACAAAAAATGTAAAACTTCTAAAAGTTCTATGACATCACTGTGAAAACCACTTTGATTTAAAAATTGGAATATTCTAACTTTTAAAATAAAGGCTCCAAAATGGAAAATTTTTGAAGGGATCCAACTGAAAAACCTATCCATTTTGAGGTTTCGAAAAAGCCCTGCCATGAACACTTCTTAAATTAACCGTTGAAGAACATTTTAATCATTTTTTTTCCACTATGAAGAACTGAAAGGTCCTTCATGGAACTTTAGATCCCAGTAAAGAAGCTTTATTTATTGCCCAGACTGAAAATAACAATTGTTCTTTAAAAACCTGCTTACAAAAGTATTGGCACCCCAGATTACATCCCTATCATTTTGTATCGTATTTTAAATGTTTTCAGAGTCAAATACTTTTAAGAGTGGTGCGATTTCCTGTAAGAAGCATTTACCTGTAGCCAAAGCGATCCAGAAGGAGTAGCTGTAGTCTGTACTTAAGGACTCTGCACCTATACTGAAGTCACATGGGGTCACGTTGAATATAGTTGAGAAGGAAGCCATGGAGAAGAAGATGAAAGCCGCCGTGGCTATCATCATGTACCCGGCGTAGACGATGACAGGCATTGAGAAGAGGATATTGGCCACGATCCAGCAGCAAAAAGCTGTCCTGTGGGAGAAAGCCATTCTGTACTTTAGCTTGTTTGCATTTGTTGAATAGGACGGAGTTTCTTTACACTACAGTAAGACATTGGTACTGTCTGTGTGTTGGTTTACCACAGATTGGCTGAGGCGAAGCGGCCTGAGTATCTGTACTGGTAGATGAGGCCACAGGCACTGTTACGAGTGAACTTCTCTGCGATGTAAAGGATGGGGTTGGGAAGACCTCGCTCCAGCGCGTCGCTATACTGCTCATCCACGCTGCTCGACCACCTAAAGATCTCGTTGTAGTCAATGGTTTCATTTATCTGCGATACTGGTTCGCCTGTTGGACCACGAAAGAACCCATGAAACGTGAATTGGAGTCATAATCTTCTTGAAAAGTGGATTATAAATATTGACAGCAGTATTGTTTACCTTTGAGTGTGATGTTGATGCCATACAGCCCCACATGAAGTCCCACCTCAGCAGAAACCACAGCATTACTGAAGGATTTGTAGGTGGCGTTGGCCTTCACGCTGGCTTCAGCCCAATCTCCAGTAAAATTCAACACTAGAGTAAAATAAACAAATCATGGAATGAAAATGTAGGCTATGTTACACAGTTTCAGCTGCTCTTATGTAATAACGCAAGATAACTAGCCTTTAAAATGATATTTATTTCTATTCCAGCTGAAATGTTTAGACGCTTACTCACACTTTTATGAATGTGTGATTGCTATTGTGTGACGTAACAAACATGTCAAACCAAAGCAATTAAATTTAATGAAAGGCACTCTCTGGTAATCACCTTGACCTTGGTTACATGTCATTAAAAAAATGGGAAATTGGAGAAAAGGTCAAGCATTTGTTGTCTAATGCAATGTAATTCATGAAGTTTAAATTCATGTTAAATGCTTTAAGGCCAATATAAGCAACAACTAGATTTCCAAATTAACTTAGTTATTGCAAAATACTTGGAATACTCACCTACTAAAACAACTCCAATAAATAAACTAATGATTATCCTGAACATCCAGAACAGTCTCTGAAAAAGAGGACATTTTATTTTAATATTTCGCAGTCTTTTCCCCCCCCACAATTTGACCAATACGAAGAGCTGATGTAAAACACTAGGTTTGTAAATTAACAAGGGCATAGAAATGTAACTACATTGACCAATTCTTTTTAGTTTAAATGTTGTCACTGTAAAGACCTTCAGATTTTTAAAAATGAGCACAGAAGGTAATCTATTTCTAATTATAGAATAGAAATAAATAGAAAGTAGACAACTTGATTGCACCTTTTACCTGACGGTTACACAATTTTTGACATTTTTAATGCCATTTAACTTTTCCAAACGGAAAACCAAACCCTTTGGACAATAATTCTAAGTACTTAGCACGTGTTTTAAATTATAATTTTTAAAAGCTTTTACCATTCTTATTCATCATCGATTCTTAAAGAGCTCTGGACAAACTGATACAACTCACCGATCTGCCACGTATTCCCGGTAGAATGAGGAGGAAGCTGACAGCCAGAACCGAGAAAACCAGAATCACGACCAGCAGGCTGATGTCGATGATGAACGGGCTCCTTTGTAGCGGGTAGAACGGGTAAATGCCATCGTAGAAAGTCATCTTCCCTCCACAGGCGAGAACTAAAGCTGAAAGCAGGACAGTGTTGGCCAGAGGCTCAGTTACCTGAAGATTGCAGATAACAGTCTAGTGTGCGAATTATACCGTGACTATGAGGGGGGTCGAAATTTTAGGGCCCTTATTTGAGTGCGTCTAGCGAAACCCATAATCGAGCTGATTTATTTATTTATTTATTTTTGCGAACGTCAACGTTCTTCCGATTTTTTTTTATTTTTAATTTTTGTTGTGATATATGAAACTGTAAGAACAGGCTAAATAATGAACAGTTTTAAATTATCGTTATTATTATAATTATTATTTCTTTTTAGTCTTTTTGCGGACGACTATTTAGCGCCAAGTGAAATTCGCGCTCTAATTTAAGCGGTAAAAACGTGCGTCGCTGTATAAACAAAAGCTTGTAGTAAAAAAGTAAATATACTGTTATATTTCCTTTAAATTCCATAATTCAGCCCATCTTTCACCTCAGATCCGTCTTTAAAATGACTTAAAATACAACACAGAAAGCACTACTCATACAGCAGCCCGTTATAATGCAAATGAAGCCACTCAGGTGTCCGGTCCAGGTAAACGCACCTTGAGCTGATTGTTAACGTGAATGAGGATACTTTGATAACCTTAAATCAAAGGACATTGGATCTTGCTTTAAAGACTGACAGCGCTGGATGTTACTTAATAGACATTTAGAAATCCCAACCCCACCGCAATGCCGCGTTGCAACTCACCTGTGGACGCAACGAGACCCGCAAAACAACACGGAAAAATATGTGTCCTGAAAATAAGATGATTCTTTCGGCGCTCATCTTTTAAAGGGCCGCACTTCCTAATAACAGCTTTGATTTGCATTGATTGGTATTCCCAAAGAAAGGTGTCAACCGCTCATGACCAGCCCTTCAACATAAACTCAGTGTGAAACAGGCAGGTGTGGATGTGGGTCGGACTCATTCGTCACTGATTCTTCCTTTTATTTTCGCTGCCATCCGATCTATCTACAGGCGAGGTCTGCTGTGCTGTAGACAGGCGTGACTGTATTTTCCTTTTAATTGCGTTAATGTTTGCTCTAAAGTTCCTGATTTGTCGGTTTGAAGGAAACGTTATACACAGCCGTTTTCTTTAGTCTGAAGTGCTCTTGTGTGAAGAGCTGTGGCATTGGTTTGGAAGAATGGGTTTATGTGAGGTACTCTGGAGAACTTTAACTGCACTGTCTGTTCTTTGTCAAGCTATTGGTGAGTAGATATATATCTATTTATCTATCTACACTGAGAAATGGTGTAGAAACAATTTACACTCAGAAATTGCTAGTAAATTTCACACATAATTACAAATAAATGGTGAGTTTAGTTCATTTTAAAGTAAAAATAATAAAACTGTACTTTCTTGTGAAACTTATTCTAATAATCTTTGCTTTACAAATTTGAAAAATATGTTTGCTATCTATCTGTCTGTCGCATTTTGAAATTATATACTATAATTGTAATTATTTTTCAGTTTGACTTATTTTTGAACCTCGCTTTGTGCGTAAATGTATGTAATATAATGAGTTACTGTATTTCAAAGTTAATAAGTATTTCAAACTGTACTTCAATCAAGGTTATTCACAAATATTTTCCTCTTAAGTCTCAAAATTCTTTCATTTTATTTTATTTTTTGAGGGACGTTTTATGATTTTTAATTCTAGATAAATATTTTGAACACACTTTAATGATATTTTAGGAACAGCTTGAACGTGCATGAAATAAAAGAATAGGCCATTAACTAACATTATATGATGATTCAAATAGCGTTGCAAAATCCTTTTGATCTTGAACCAAGCAGGTGCCAATTCTGCCATTACCTGGGAAGTTCAAAGGTATGATGGATGGTACAATAATTTGGCAGATCACGATCGAGGGACTGCAGGTGAGTGAATTCATACTTTTTTTTTTTTAAGGATTTTCCCAAAACACGTAGCAAAGAAACTGTAGGATGTTCTCCCTACAGATGCAGCACTGGTCCGCCTCTTCCCGGCGCAGTATGCGGATGGTGTTTATCTGCCCCGACAGGAACCGCACCTGCCCAACCCCCGCCAGATAAGCAACATAGCCACGAGTGGCCAATCCGGTCTCATGTCCTACAGGAACAGAAGCGTTCTCTCTGTGGCCTTCGGTGAGTGACGCTTTCATTTAAACAAAGCGCAACCTGAACCAGCCCTTTAATTATAGTTCTGCGTTTTTAATAAAGGCATCATGGGTGTAATTTACCTTAAAGGGTTAGTTCACCCAATAAAAATAAATATTGTACTATTTATTTGCCTTCGTGCTGTTCCAGGTGTTTCTTTCATGGTACAAAAAAAACTGCTTTTCCATGCAATTGCAATGAATAGGGACTGGAACAAGTCTCAAAACAGATGCAAAAGCACTATAAAATTACTCTTTCACTGAATAATTATCTCATGGATTTAGTCAGACTGTTATAAATCCACCCTGGTCCTCCTAAGAGTGTTTATTGGAGTCCAAGAGAGGACTAGTGATGTCCAGTTAAGGAGTCGTAAAGATTAGATTAGATAAACCTCTATTTGTCTAACAATGGGGAAATTTCCATGTTACAGCAGTGAAGAGCAAATAAGCAAAGACTAAAAAAAAAGGAAATCATTCATTCTTTTGTGTCTGATATTTTTGTTAAATGTCAAGAAAGTGATTCATTCACAAAAAAGACTGAATCAGCCGAAGTCAGTGGCTTCCATCATTTTGAGAGTCGAAAATATACCTGAGGAGAAGTGTGAGAAATTAATGGCAGAATTTTCATTTTGGGCTGAATTAACCCTTAAAGAATTTGAACCCCTTTAGAGCTCTTGAATGTTTTCCTGATATTGTCTCTTTTTTTATAAAGGACCACAGATAATTTGATTCCTCACAATGGCTACTTTAGCACATGCTCTTTATTACTACATTAGGTTACCACGTGTGGCATGAGATCTCAGAATCCCGAAGACCTGGTTGCCCATCTGAGTTCATGCATATTAAAGTCGAAAAAAAAGATCCCGTCTTTGGCTCTAACTCTTCTCAAGCGGTCCTGCTCCAGTTCCAGAGAGCAGAGTGGGATCCGAGCACAGGCAATAGTCCCAACAATCCCCGCACGCAGGTGTGTATGTAGACACAATAGACTGTATGTGATTTAGAACGGACCTGCTGAGTTTTCATTTATGCATAATTAATTTCAGGTGAATCACGTGACTGCGTGGATAGATGGCAGCTCCATCTATGGGTCGTCCAGCTCATGGTGTGATGCTTTGAGAGTGTTTTCCAGAGGTCTGCTGGCGTCAGGCTCCTCACAGGACATGCCCCGGCGCAGCAGCAGTGGTTACCTGATGTGGAGCGCACCGGACCCCAGCACCGGCCCCGGCCCCGGCCCACAGGAGCTCTACGGTAACATATGGAGCTGCTGCTTTATGTTGTAGTACATTCATTTATTAATTATCACATGAGCAGTAGTCACATGGCCAATCAGGGAATTTTTGTCTGGTAGACCTGGAATTTTTTTGCAATCATACTTTCTTGCAACATCCCTTATAAAATCGTACCATGATATCCATAGATTCTTTTAAAGTACTATAGCATCTGCTATAAATCATAAATTATATATCAATTTTTAATTTATGTTCTAAATTATATATAAGACCTTCTGCAAACACTGAGAAGCTTTCAGAATCTCTGTGATTTTTAATGGATACGTCTAAATGAATAACCATTTTATCTGTTTGTTTTTTGCTTGTTTGTTTGTTACCCATTTTTCCAAATATGTAGTTTTGGACAAATCCATTACACATATTATTTGTATAAATAAATAAATAAATATACTTATTTTTAATTAATATTTTTAATTTATAATAATAATAATAATAATAATAATTATTATTATTATTAATGTTTATTTATCTATTTATTTATGGGTTATATATATATATATATATATATATATATATATATATATATTTATGAATATATAAATAATTAATGAGTGTAAAAAACAACAATAATTACATATGAATTATAAAAATAATAAATTATAATAAATAAATACACATACATACTGTACATAGAGTATAGTTTTGATAGTTCATAGGTATTGTTGCAACTGTGACTAAGTATCATATTTTAGCAGTCACTATGGTTACCGTGGTAAATCTTTGTAAGGGATTGTCTGTCACCAGGTTCAATCCTTTGTGTGACCCTGTGTCTGCTAAAACCCATAACAACATACGGGCAGTATGTTGCTGTAAAAAACACCAATATGAGGTATAGCATGTAAAACATAAAGCACAGCTTTTGTTTCACTCATATGTGACGACAATAGACCATCATTTTTTGAAAATAATCTTCCATCTATGTACATTTCCCTCTTGGGAACTGGCTCCATAGCTAGTAAAACCTTAAGAAATAAAGTATAAGAGAACATGATACCAAGCAGAGTAATTTTTTTTCACTTTGCGGGTTTTATGAAAATGTTGCAAGTTGTGGTTTTCAGCTGCTGCTTTCGTGTGTTCTCAGAGTTCGGGAATGCCTGGGCCAATGAGAACATCTTTACAGTCACCGAGGGAATTATTTGGTTTCGTTACCACAATTACCTGGCCTCCAAACTGCACCAGGAACACCCCTCTTGGTCAGACGAAGAGCTTTTCCAAAATGCTCGAAAGAGGGTTATTGCCACATTTCAGGTAAAGCAGATCCTCTATTACTGGCTCACTTTATGCAACACGTGCCAATTTAAAGGGGCGTAACACACAGTATCCTTTACTTAATATCTCCTTTGAGCACTGGCGTATAAATATAATGATATATCAGTCTTATTTCTGATTTGACGATTAATCTTTCCTCAGAATATAGCGTTCTATGAGTGGCTGCCGGCCTTTCTGGGAATACCAGTGACTTCCTATCCAGGTGAGATTTCTGTGTGTGTGTGTGTGTGTGTGTGTGTGTGTGTGTGTGTGTGCATGGTGTAGTAGTCTGTGGTTTGTCTAAGTCTCAGACGGCACACCTACTGACCACAGTCCGTTCACTGACCGTCTGAAGGTCACGCTACAATTTGAGTTTCATTCACTTCCACTCATATGTACATTATGTTAGTGGATATTACTAATTATTTCATATTTGTAATTTATAACATAGGCAATTCTTTTATCCAACACTTTGAAATGAAATGGATATAAAGCTTAGAACGACAGAAGGTACAGATTTCTTCTTTGTTTTTGGATGAACAGAGATCACAGCAGCTGGTTATTAGGGTATTTTGGCTGCTGCTGCTGAACTGGACTGATACTGCTTGGAGCAGTCTCATAAATGTGACTCAGAAATAATAAATGCTAACATGCACTATTTTAAGGAAACTTTAATTGTTATAATTTCATGACTTGGATGACGACATAAGTACAACATTGCACACTCGTAGCTTAATTTGGCTTTGAATATGATTCAGTGCGTATCTATAAAAAAAAAGGTCTACAATCAAATATATATATATATATACATATACACACACACATAGGGTATATAAATTTGTAAAATATTTGCATGTATACACATTCATGTATTTATATTCTTATACTTTATATTATACATAAATATATTTAATATATAAACATAACATATTTGTCTTAAATATATAACTTTCTTAAACATATTTGACATAATATATTTGTGTTTACTTTGTATATTTATTATGTAAACAAAAACTTTTATTTTGGATGCGATTGTGATTAATCGTTTGACAGCATTAATATATATATATATATATATAAAATAAAGAAGCAATTTGTTATACAAGTTAATATACTTAAAAATAGCCACCTGTTGATGTTGCAAAATGATATTCATATCCTGATATTTAATATCTACAGATTATTCCACTTTACAGTTCTTTAATATAAAGTTACAAGTCTATTATTGTGGTATATTTAATAAAAAAGTGCTGTGATTGTGGGCAGACGTGAACAGACTTTATGCCACAAGTCAAAATATTGGCTGCTGGAGACTATACTGTGGTCTGTTAAAATCTCTCTCGTGGTTTGGGTAAGATGCAGGTGGCTTTGCAGCTGACAGCATGTCGTTGGTATCTACGTCATTACAGGTTAACATATGCCAAGTGTGTCATTTCTGCTGAGGGTGGTACGGTTCACAGTGATTAGGGAGAAATATGAGCTAATAATGGAATATATAGGTGTTATAAGCTGAATCACACAGCACCGTCTTCCTGCAGGTTATCAGAAATACGTGGATCCAGGGATCTCTGCTGAGTTTGAAGCCGCTGCTGTGAGGTTTGGACTGACTCTTGCACCACCTGGTGTATATAAAAGGTACATTTCTCAAATCACCTTTGAAAAAAAAATCAGCTGAAAGGCATTTTGCAATGTTAAAATTGAATTTATTTTACAGTAACATATCATTTTTTAAATTAAAATATAATCATATGATATAATTATCTCTGAGCTTGGTTAATAGGAAGTCTCTTCTGCTCACCAAGGCTGATTTCTTTTTGTAATCAAACACACACACACACACACAAATAAATAAATAAATATTGTGAAATAACTTCGATTGGCAAATAAAAGTAAAAGTAATTTCTTTAAAGGTGCCATAGAATGGAAAACTGAATGTACCTTGGCATGGTTGAATAATAACAGTTCGGTACATGGACATAACATACTGTGAGTTGTTTCCTACTTCTTATAGAAATCAAGTGTTTGCAAAAGACGACTGAAAAA
>JAUCMS010000508.1:0-11688 GCA_032357445.1 Enteromius radiatus | reverse complement strand
AATATATTATGTAAAGAAAAACTTTTATTTTGGATGCGATTAATCGCGATTAATCATTGCCCAGCACTAATTATAACCACTTTTCATCATTAGATTGGTGACATTTGGTTCATTTGTGAGGCTCAAGCTGTCGGTGGGTTGATGAGATGACACCAGAGATACATCAGGGCATGCATGGACACTGATGGTATTTAGAAGATTTCTCTGCTGGATGCTCTTTTACAAATCTGCCACGAATAGACAGAGGAGACATGGATGCCATATTGCTGTCTCTTGCAGTGACAAAGGTCAAACACTCTGTACACAGACACTGTGAAGTTTCTTGAGTCTTTAGGGAGAAGAGACATGAGAACCTTTTACTCTTTACAATGTGATATTACAGTTTTTTTTTTTGTTTGTTTTTTTGCACACTAAACCAATGAGCTTTCTGGAAGAGCCATTAGAAATAGAATTCAGACCTGCAGTAAAGAATCTTAAGAGCATAGTTCACCCCAAAACACAAGCTGTCATATTTAATTTCCAAAGTTCCAAACCTGTGGATTGTAAAAGAAGATATCCTTTATAATAGCTTTAGGGTGAGTAAATGATGACCGAACTTTCATTTAGGACTGAACCGTACCTTTAATCTGAGCTTTCTCTGTGACATTCCTCCTAAAAAAGGAAATTGCAGGTCACTGGTCAGATCTCCTACTCAGATTTTGCACCCAGACACTCTGCCAGTACTGCCAGCCTTAAACAGTTAAAAAATGGGGGGGGGGGGGGTGATGTGCAAACACAGTGATGTGCAAACACCATGACGATATTGTTAGAAAGCCCAGTAAACCAAGCTATATGGAGTGTTGTGGAAAAAAGGGGGATAAGAGTTGTTTTGTGGAAGCTTGGAGCCAATTATGAGCCAAAGACTGTGACTCCCCTGAGAGTACTCCAGGCTTGACAAGGAAAGAACAACAATTATTCCCTGTCTCACTGTTCATAGCGGCTGTTTAGAGGCAGACTGCTGCTGCTGCTTGGACTAGCCTTTCAGTGTGGAAATCTTTGAAATATATTTAGCCATTTTTGTAGCTTTGTAAGGCTTTACATTAACATTTATGCTTTTGGCAGACACTTTATTTACTGTATCCTATAGTCCAGGTGATATGTGCAAAATATATGTTCACTTTTTCATAAAAGCATGAAACTTGGTACAATTGTAGAAGTTAGGGCCCTATACTAAGCAACACACAGTATAGTGTTGGTATCGGGTGAATGTCACTGCTATGTTTTACCAGTTAAACTATCCAAATACAGTCCACCTGCTGCAAATCTGAAGTGACCTTGTTCTGTCTGATACGTTTAGTTCAACACAGTTTTACAGATAGATTGATACTATGCAAAGCATGTCTGAAACCTTCATAACATGGATGATTTGGCAGAGTATTGCAATAGCTCATTGCACACAGCGAGATGGAGAGTTTTATGGTTGCTTGCAGGTGACATTGTATCAAATCTTTTGACGTAAAGTCCAGTTTGAACCAGCATGAAAGAACAATACTCATTTACATGTGTTTATATAAAACACAAATCATGGAGTGCCACAGAAATGACACAACCTGGGCCAACCTGAAAATTGGCATCAAACTGGTTGACGTTTGGATACCATTACCATTGAATTTTGAAATGTCTGAGTCACTCTTATAAGTGTTGGAAGTTATTTTTAATGTAAAAATAGAAACATAAAGTTGTCCTGGGGAAGCATAATTGTATTTGTGTCAGTGCTAGGCTCTGTGAAAACCAGATAACTTTTTGTTGTACCTTATAACGGGCTGTATTTAGAAGGAAAATAAAACTTATAACTCATCTTGTTGAACTGTTCATTACAAGAAACCGATAAGAGTCATATGTTTTAAGCAATAATGATCACATTGCTTTTGATTCACTAGAATGAACCTGCTCATAAGAGTCATTTGTTGTACTTTAAATGTTTATTCTGGTATGCAGTCTGCACGCACAATAGAAAGACATTTCTTAATTAAAAAAATGATATTTTACTCTGTGTCTTTTGAAGGCCGATGTGTTGTAGTGAGTGGATGTGGCTGAAAGCATGGAATTCATTCTGGAAGAAGCCTTTAAGACTTAAATGGCTCTAATCTGGTTATAATTTATTACAACTAAGATCACAAAAACACTGAAAACTCGATCTTGGATGGCAGAGAGGCTTCATATCACCCGAGGAAGTTGCTGAGAGGGCACAGGGCTCTCTGTGTCTTTTCTGGGCATTATTATCTTTGATAACCCCATAAAAGCTTTTATGAAGCCTGTAAACAAGTCACATATAAACCTGCGCTCAGCGCCTCAAGAATCAGCTATCAGATCGGGTTGTAGACGATCCGCCAAGTTCATTTCACCAAAGGACAGATAGCGAGTAGCCTAGCGCTGGCCCTGAATGTCTGGAGGCCTCCGGAGGGAAAAAAAAGCAATATATTATGTATATAAATCTGGATTTGTTTTTTTTCTTCAACCAGAGTGTCACATCAGATTTGTCAGCCGCAACCTTGCATCTGATCTGGTATTGTCTCCTGATCTCCCAGTGCTATCGCTGTCTGTTCAATGAAGCTTGCTTTGTTTTCTTTCATTTTGTCTGTCACCTCTTTTCTGCCCTTAGTGTTGTTGTGTTGTTGATGAGGTGTTTTAGAGCAGGCTTTGCTGAATGAGGTGGTGATGTTGTTTTCCTCCTACTCCCCCCTTATCTCCCCTTTCCTGCTCACAGTGTACCATTGTTACCACAGCATCACTTATGAATATTTATTACACGGCTCTATGGAATGCTTGTTTTTGATTGGTTGCGTTCTGTGGTCAAATATTTGTTGCAAAGTGACTGCTAAACTCCTGCACTATGATTTTTCATGTCTCTCATGTACCTTCACTATTTTTTTTCCCCTTCACATATAAAAATAACTTCAACTTCAATGTAAATGCAAGATACCCTGTCAAGGTATAGTATAGTAATTTGTTTACAAATAATATATGGATAAAAATCTGCATCTGTGGATGCAGAACTTTACAAAAATATGAAAAAGCTGTCACTGGGGCAGTGCCTTTTCAAAGGTAAACCTTATTTACCATTAAAGACTGTATATAAAAGGTACCTTAAAGGTTTTTTTCTTTTTGAGAGAGAGATGGTTGGTGAAAAACAAACAAACATATATTTCATGGGATTATATAAACCTATAAAAGTATACAAATCTGTACCTACTGTATAAAATTCATTTGACAACCACCAAAGTTAACTCAGTTGGTAATGACAAAGCCATATGTAAAATCAAAAACTCATTTCAAGTACATATTGCATGTTGCAATAGGGAGGTATATTCACTACTGGGAGACACGAAGTTGCAATTATGTAAAAAGGCATATTCTGAAATATAATTATGAAGTATTTAATTATGAGAGGCTAAAAAAGCAATTGTAAGACATTAAAGTCATACTTATCTTTTTATTTGTTGTTTTCTGAGATGGAAATGGCCTTCCAGAGACTGTACATTATCCTCAACGCATTATATAATGTAGTTAATGCAGG
This sequence comes from Enteromius radiatus, assembly GCA_032357445.1. Taxonomy (NCBI): domain Eukaryota; kingdom Metazoa; phylum Chordata; class Actinopteri; order Cypriniformes; family Cyprinidae; genus Enteromius; species Enteromius radiatus. The sequence continues at coordinate 8,132 of JAUCMS010000508.1, read as the reverse complement.
GTGAGAAAAATAAAAGTAAAAAAAAAAAAGCATGAAAAAGTAATGAATTGGGTTTAGCAAAGGCCTCTGCTCTCTAGGTGAAAAATTCTTCAACAGAATGATAAGATGAAGGACTGAGATATCTGACAGTGTGAACGAGGGAGACAGCGAGAGAGAGAGAGAGTCCGAAACATTGCAACACTACATTGTGCTGTGAATCTGGGAGAATGCTGGTTCGGTCAACTTAAAAAGCTGAAGACACTTATCCAACATCACAGTTGGCTGTTACTTCATAGGCTCCCTTATTTGAGGCTGTTTTAGGCCCAAATCTGGCACAGGAACGAAAGCATCTTTATATTCAGACTCTTCTCTCTGGAGGTAATTGGCAGAGACCGGCTTCACTCATATGCAGAAGGGAAACTGCCTGTTGGGGCAGGGCCATAATGACCACCTCGGCTCTCGTGATTTGCAGTGTTAGGTAATGGCCTGTGAGGAATAGCAGTTCTCCGTAACAGTGTTGAGACTTCATTAGAGGATGTAATCCTCTGCCTTTAACCCCTCCTGACCTTTACAGCATCACCTGACTGAATCCACGTACCACTGAGACGGATGTTTCACAAGATGAATATGCAGCCATTTTTAGCATCATTACACATCCACCGATTCTTAACGAAATATTTAAAGCTGAAAACCTCAAATGAGAACAATTAACGGAGACTGTTTGATAATGAGGGCCCATCTAAAGGTCTTCTTCTCTGATGTCTGAGGTTAATATGAAAAAGTAGCACTTCAGCACAAAAAAGACTAAAAATAGACAGACTTTTGTGATTCTTGCTAAACAAGTCATGCCGATACTACTGTAAGGTGTTGTGGGTGGTAGCAGAGACAAGTTTAAGTAGGAGGAAATGGACCCACATGAAAATGAAGAAAAACGAGAGAAGGCATAACGTTTATTATGCAGCTACAGAAAGGAAGTCCTCTCTTTTAGTTATAAGAGCCAATTGCGTTTTTTATAGAAGTACATTAACTGGAACAACCTGACGAATACAGATTTGAACTAAAGAGGCATAATTTATGTTGCTATTCATCATGCACTTTGAAGATTTCAGTCTTTTCCTTTTTAAGTAAATAGATGGCCTGCATGTCTATTATATACTTACAGTACAAAGAAAATAGATGCCCGGAGGCCTTTTCAAGTTGGTCACAAAGTGATCTAATTTGGCTTTAGGGGGGTGTCTTATTCTGTGGTTGCTAGAGTGTTTTGATGGTTGCCAGGTTTTAGGAGATATTCTAGCCCAGGAATATTGCTCAAGTAACTTCAGTACTATTTATCCAGTTTTCCAATACAAATAGTTGTGTAGAATGTTTGTACTGCCTAACAATACAGAGGTATAAAGGCAACAAGGCACATCCAAATCCAATGATCGTGTCTGTTAAAGTTGGAAAAAAAAAATAATAATAATAATACAAAATAGACATGGTGACTGAGAGTTAAGCTTGGTGGTCAGTTGGTGTGGAAATATATATGTTAAAACCCAATTTTTTCCATGTTTTATGTCATTTCTTGTGAGAAAGTAGTACTTTAATATTTGCTTAGTTATCACCAAAACTTTCTCTATTTTGTTGTACTTAAGAACATCTTCAAAATCTAAATCAAATGGTATCTTTGCGTACAAACATAGTTTGCAAAGTCATTGCCTGATAGGAAAGTGAGCTTTCAGACACAGCCCAAGTGTGCTTATAAACATAATTTCACTCAACTGGAAATGCAGTTTCCATATTGTAAAGTCAAACAAACAAACCTTATACCCTTTGACAATGTATACACAATGCCTAATACATCATGTATAAATGAAGAGTGTATAGTACATAATTTGCTAACTTAAAGGTTCGTTAGTAATAATACTATCTTAGTAGGTCAGTAATGAAAGTCACAAGGTTATTGTATCAACTATATATATATATACAGTATAATTTTTCGGATTTGTGTGCATGTACAGTAAGACTCTGAATGCAACCTGTATGGGCTTCTGAAACCGTTTCTATGGCAACCGACCTCCCCTTTGGTTCTTTAGCATTTGGATTGTGTTTGTCTTCGGATGTCAAAGTGACATTGAAGTTCATTAATCTTTCCTACAGTTGACACAGACAAACAGGCATGCATTCTCCTTTTGATTCCTCCCCTTGCTCTTTGCTATAATGGGGTTGCAGGTATTATTGCTCTGTCTAAAGATTTCATGAAAGCATGAGCAATAAGCTGCAGTGGGGTTTTCCCAACAGAAAACCCCACCGCACAAATACACACTGATTCATTTTAGGAAAGCTTAACATACCACAGAACTATAAAAAGGCCTTCCTGTAGCTCATAAAGTCTTGGATAGCATTGCGGACGAATCAATAATCTATAAAGTCAGTTCAATGAGACATAATTGCTACTAACTGCTCATTTTCTGGAAGAAAGAAAGAAATGGTTTATGGAGAGAGGGATGTTGACTTTGGAGCCTGCGTTTCTGACAAATCCATCAAATCCACTGGCGCCAGTATTTGTGGTTGCCAGTTACTAAGTATGAAATAATTCATAATAACAAGGAATTGACACTCTCTAGCTTTTTAAGACCGACATGGTGTCCTCGTATTAAAATCAATACAAACATATCACAATGATAACAAAAGGTCAAATATCGATCAGTGTTTTTAGTGTGCCGAAGGCTATTAACACTAACCAGCGAATGTATACCAGCGAATGAGCAGGTTTACATGCATCACACCTCAGTATTGATCTTAAAGTGGTGTCAGAGGAGTTAATGTGCTATACAAGTGTGTGGACACGTGATTGTTTTCATTTTATTTTTACATTTTTACAAATAAAACAGCTCATGTGCAATACTATGGGGGGATGCAAAACCTTAAAATAAAGTGAAGAAATCAGTTTAATAAAAATCTATACATAAATCTATTTATTTAAAGGGTTAGTTCACACAAAAATGAAAATTAGCCTGTCATTTACTTACCTTTGAAGCATCCTAGGTGTATGTGACTTTCTTCTGTCAGACAAATCCAGTCGGAGTTGTATTAAAAACTGTCCTGGAACTACTAAGCTCTATCATTGCAGTGGGTTCCCTTTAACAGTCAAAAACATGTTAAATATTGTGGGCGCAAACATAATAAAATGTCCCTCGCATGGCTCCAGGGAGTGAATAAAGACCTCCTGTAGGGAAACCATGCATTTTTGTAAGATAAATGTCCATATTTCAAACATAATGAACACTTGAACAAGTGCCAGGGCAATTTTTTAATATAACTCCGATTGGATTCACCTGAAAGAAGAAAGTCATATACACCTAGGATTAACTCATTTTGCACCTTAAGTACATCTTGATTTAAGAATGTTAGTTATTTTGGAAAACGAGAAATATAATATGTCAAATACAGTATGTCGCATGTGCATTGCATGTATGTCCCAGATCATTACGTGCAGACAAGAAATGATACAATCCTAAACACAGTGCCAACTGCTGATTCCATAGACTGTGCTTTGGCCCACAGCTCAAGCTTGTGTGTTTGCATCTGTGCTCATGTTGTGTATGGTCTGTAGGTCTGTTTGCTCTTCTCATGTTGCCAAATAGTCAGCTAGACATTAGGAACACAGCCTGGTGGTGCTTCCAAGTCCTAGTGGACCAGATGGGTGCAAAGCACGAAAACCGTACCGGTGATGTCACAGTGCGAGATGTCAGTGCAAAGCCGACAAGTGGTCAGATCGGCAGGGGGAGCAGGCTCCTGGGGAACTAGAGTGGTTAGAGATTCATGATGGTGGACCAATGTGACCCCATAGGGACGCCTACTCAATCCACACTCATTAAATCAAGTGCTCGACTTGAATCAGGGTATTTGCACAGTCTTTCCGTATCAGAGCCGTACATACCAAGGATTACTCAGGAGTGTTTGAATAGACGAGCAACCTTCTTCTTTTTAGGCTGTATTGTTTCTTGCTTTTTGCCTTTCCGCATTCTCCTTTCGTCTCAGTGGTGTTTATAGCTTACTCTTTCCTTGAAACGCTGACATTTTTAATGTTTTAAATCTGGATGTGTGCAGGTTTGGAAAATAAGGGAAACCTTGAAGCACTCAATGGTTGCAACCTTCTCATCCTCACCCCATGATGTTAAATAATTCATTCTCGCCATTTTATTGTGCTTTGACCTTAGCACAAGCCTTAGTTTGGCAGAATGCTAGTTTATTGTAATTTAGCTCAGTTCACCTTTCTTTTTGTTGCTTCAAACAATGTTTAATCCAGTCTTCCCCTGATATGGCTGCTTATTGCTTGATGATAATGAAGAGCTGCACAGCTTTAATGCTCACATGGATCTTATGGGTCATTCCCGTTATGCACTACTTTATGAACTCTGTGACATTTAAAAAAATGAATATGCTTGTGTTCTGTTTCTACAAAATGGTGTACAAGACTGACCTAAGAAATATGCTCTGGTCAAGATCAGACACTTGAAATATGAATTAGAACTTTAGAAAATTAGCATCACATTCGTGAGGGATTGAAGGAATTATGTGAAGGTGTCAAGTACATTTTGAAATGAATTGATATTTTTGCCACACAGAATGCTTTACAGTATTTTACAGTAAGACCCAAAATAGAAGATAAATATCCAAAGAAGCTGATAAATTTATTTTCTTCTTCTTTTTTTATTATTAAATGCTTACCAAACTAATTTACAGATAATAAGCCAAACTATTTGTTTATTTTTTTTGGTATTAATTCACATGTTCAAAAATTGTATAATATTCAAATTAGCATAGCATAATAGAGAAGCACAATAAATATACTACAACAAACAATTCAATTATTATTGTTTCTTTTAATATATAAAGCAAATATAACACTTAGGGCCAGTTTCCCGGATAGGAATTAGATTAAGCCAGGACTAGACCTTCGCTAATTTAGGACATTTAAAAATTTTTAGAAACATGTCTTACAAAAATGCATTATCTGTGAGCATTTTAAGACCAAACAATGGCAATGATGTATTTTAGTGCAAGCCTTTTCCAGTTTAGACAGCTCTTAACATTTATTTTATTCTAGGACTAGTCTTAAACCCTGTTCGGGAAACCGGCCCATAGTGCATAAATCGTATGGATTATATTTGTGATTGTCTGTCTTTTGGAACCCAATATTCTCCAGTCTGTAGAATAACATTCTAATAAAATAAAAAATCCACCTCCATGTACAGTAAGAAAGTCAAACAGTTATGACATGAGGTTAAGTAAAATGATGACAGATGATTTTTGTTTTAAGTTAAACTATTCCTTTAGGTTTCAAATAAGATTAGTTTCTATTCTTAGTTGCTCTGCTTGAGGGTGAAGCTTGGTAAACACACACAAACACACACATACACAATTGCATCTTTGTCATAATCGCTCTGACTGAATGGCACAATCCTGAATGCCATCTCTGTCATAATCACTCTCGTTTGGTCAGCTGTGCATACATATGGTTGTCACCTGTGGTTCTGTTGCTACCTGACATGTTTTGCCCATGTTATAGATAAGGACATCAGCTCAGAGCTGTCTATCTTCATCTCTGCTTCTCTGTCCTATCATGCACGCTGATCTGCTGTCCACAGGGCAGGCTGTATATGCTGCCCACATTTCACTGCAACTCTGCAGCCTCAAGACATCTCTATTGCCAGCGTATCTGCAATGTTGCATAACTTCGCTCACATCTCCAGGGCAATTAAGGTTCCTTGCACGCATGGGCCCATTTAGGAAATTTCTTAAATGGCTCTTTGGGACTATAGGAGTGTAAAAAAAAAAAAAAAAAGTTAAAACATTAAGGTATGGAAATCAAATCAGTATTTTTCCCCCCTCCAAATTTTGTAGTTGTGAGGCCTCATGTAGGAGGAAGAAGTTAGGAAGAGAGAGACAAGAGATGATGAAAGAAACCGACAGGGAAAATCTCGACTGCACAGTAATTACTACTCCGATTATTTTATGTTATGCACATTTTGGTGTTATGTTTTGGCGACTTGTTTAATTATCGCTGACAGTTAGCTGGCTGATTCATCTCTCACTCTATCTGTCTTTTCATTCGCTCACTCTTGTTCTCTCAGTCTCACTATTTGTCCTCCCTCTAGCGAGAGAGAAAGAGCGAGTATATTTTTCCTCTCTGTGCATCTGTCTGTTTCACTTGCTAACACAATTGCGTAATTACCACTTTCGCAGGCAGCCTTATTTGGCTGTGTGCTGAGTCACGGCAGCGACTCACAATTCATATAATTTAGTTCATAGCGCACATATTTCAACTCTCTTTCTGTGAAAAATCTTCAGTTTAATACTTCTCAACATAGCTGAAATATGAACCCGTTAAAAAGAACAACATAAAATAAGGATTATCTTAAAATCGTTCAAATTTCTAGCAGGGCTGTCAATTTACCCAGTTCATTTAGTGTGATTAATTATAACAAATGCCTAAAAAGATTAATGCAATTAATCATGCTACTAAACCACATATACTGAGAACAAGCAACCTAAAATGAGTAAAGGATTGTTTATAAACTAGACTACCCTAAAACACTGTTTTGTGTGTGTGTGTGTGTGTGTGTGTGTGATTTGAAGTACACCATCGCTGTTGTCAGATTTTATTGCATGTCTGAGATATTGAAACATAATTTTGACAAACAGTTTTGGAGATTCTGTTTTTACCCATGCAAGCAGTTAGAATCTGTAGTTGTATGAAAGGAAATAGGCTAATAATTTATGAAATAATATGAATTGATACATTGTCACATATTTTGCAGCTCCCATGTTAACTGTAGACAGCTTCCTCTCTTTTTTTTTGCTTTCAGAGACAAAGTTAGAACTCAGGGCTCTGGAAAATAAGCAGGAATGTGGAAATATGTCGACAAATATTATTATTGGCCTACTATATAAGTAGTAGGTCAGTAATAATACTAATAGTAATACTAATATTAATAATAATACATTTTGGTTGCCTGTTTATACTAAAAATTAACAACCTGGTCTCACAGACAAGGCTTAAGGCTAGTCCTAGACTAAATGTAAATCTGAGCTGTTTCAACTGAAAGAAACTTTCACTGACTGATCTTCAAACATGTCAGTGACTTTGTTTTGTCTTAAGATGCACACCAGTAATGCTTTTTTCTAAGGCATGTTTATATAAAAAAAGAAATATTATATATCCTAATAGAACTATGGCTTAGTCCTGGCTTGAAACTATGAAACCAGGCCTACATAAACTCAATGTGCATGTAAAATCCACCAAATGCGTATGATTTGGACACATTTGGAATGCTATTAGTACTGTGATGCACAAATCATAATCTTACATTGTATTTATGAGTAAATGGAGCAATTCATGTGAGAAGCAAAGTTTCACTTTTTTTCCTTAGCACGTAATTTCCTTAGTCAAGTATACTAGTATTTTACGCTATTATTAATGAAATATCACTAGTATTCTGTTTCTCAAGTAAATGTATATTGTTTTAAAGTTCAAATCTATTTATTAAAGTAATGACTTAACAAACTTTAACAAAACTGGATAAGAAAATGATCATCTGCTTTGCGCCTTTGTGTCTGTCCTATACAGAGGTGAGTGCCGAGATTGTGTGTGTGAATCTGTCACCACCAAATCCCTGACAGCAGGAAGATACTGTTCCAGATAACATGCTCTAAGCTTTCAGATAATATTCCAGAAGCGCCTATAGAAAACTAATTTAGTTTGACTTAAAGATGAGTTATCCTGATGTCCCATATGCTCTTATCTACATTGTTAGTATGCATGATTTATGTTTGGCTGAAGATCAGCTTCCGTGTGTTTCTGTCAATAGCAGCTGGTTTTTCCAGGATCTGAAATACAGATATAATATAGATTCTTCAGAAATCTACTACTAAAAACGACTACTAATAATAATAATAAACAAAAAATAAAACCTCCTACCTTGTTATTTCTTGTAGAAACACAAAAGTTTTGTGAAAGAATTGAAAAATTATAAATATATATTTACTTCCATCCATTTGTTTGCCATCATCATATCATTTTAATGCTTCTGTAACGGAGGCCAGCGAGTAGGTGCTGTGCAGGTAAACCTCACTCCCCTGACCTCAAAAAGAGGCGCTCTAGCGAC
>JAUCMS010000507.1:0-11690 GCA_032357445.1 Enteromius radiatus | reverse complement strand
AGTCTGTTTTTGCCTTATTTGGAAGGTTCATGAATAGTAATGAGGAGGTCTGCTCTGATTGGCTGTTGCTCATTTCAATAGCACGGGTATATGCAAATGTGGTGAGCGTAACTATTACGCCTCTAGACTGTTACCAAACAGAAAATTGGACCTTTTTTCAGTTGTCTTTTGTGGGAAACGATGGTGTTTGAGACTCACAGTATGTTATGTCCATGTACTGAACTCTTATTATTCAACCATGCTGAGGTACATTCAGTTTTCCATTCTATGGCACCTTTAAAAATGTTACAAAAGATTGTTACAACATTTAAAATATTAATAATAAATGTCGGAATGAGCGGAAAGTCAGCATATTAGATCTGATATATCATGTGACACTGAAGACTGGAGTTATGATGCTAAAAATTTAGCTTTGCATTAATAAATTTAAATAGAAAATAGTTATTTTAAATTGTAATGATATTTCGCAATTATACAGATTTTACTGTATTTACAAAATAAAATTTACTGTATATACAAATAGAGACCCAAATAGTAGTGTATTTAACACCAAAATGTAATGTTTTGTTTGCTTCATATTATCATATTATAATGTAAACCTAACAGCAAACAAGACTTTTAAGGTGCTTGAGTTGTCATTTTTGAAGCTTGAGAGCTTCTTGCTCCTGTCTGGAAAAGAGTAGATTTTCGAGTCATTTTTGGGTGAACTGTCCCTTTAAGACTGAACTGTAAGTCCAGTCAAACTTCAAAAAAAACGAAGAAAGAGAAGGAAAAAAGGGTGAAATTAAACAGTCTCTTTCTAAAACGAGAAAAACAGACATGACTTCTCTCTCTCTCTCACACACAACATGTGCCAAACAGATGCCCTTCGCCAGGACCTCTGGGAAAATCTAGGCTGCTTGGACAGGAAGTGAGTTTTCCAGTCACCCAAAAGACAAGCACCCATACATGTGTGGAGTAAACACACCTGATGATTGCTTTAGTGTGTTTATGTCATTGTCTGGAAGCGCTTTAATCAGCTGCACAGGTTTGGAATCTATTACTGGACTTCATAAAGTTTCTAATGATCCAGAGAGAACATGTTACTAAAAACTCTCAGACGGCCTTCCTGGAATCCCGTCTCCTCCTTTTATCCTCTGTTTATGTCTGGAGATATTTTTTTGAGTTTTCAGATGTGATTCTGCTCGAGTGTTGCACCATTACAGACAGTCCACAGCCCTAAAAACCTCATAAAACAGTCATCTTATAAAACACTAATAAGGTTATTTGAGGTCGGAGCTGTATAGATTTCTGAATGTTAATCATCTGAGCTGTCCTCCAAGAACAGAGAGGCTCATTTCTGCTTTTGTTTACATTAAGTGCTTCATTTCACACACTGTGTGTTCAAGTCAAAAAAATAAAGCCACCAGACGAACCTCAAGATTTAACGTCTGACAGAAACGGAAATTTCTTAAATCAAAGGGAGACATTTGTTATAAAAACAAGCTGAGAAAACCGCCACTGAAAACAACCTTAATTTAAATAACAGCTCATGAGCAAGCAGTGCACGTTATATTCTGGATCTAGATATTTTCTAGATTTTGTGTTACTATTACTGGAAAAAGAGATACAACTTGAAATTATAATCAATTTAAATGTCATTTATTTATAACTTATTTATATCTCACAATTCCAATATAAAGAGAGATATGAACTTGAGGATTGCAAATTAAAAAAAGTCCTTTTATTATTACCTTTTATTACCAGAAACGGACTTCCATATACAACAGTCATTCAATAATAATAAAATATAGCATATATTCTGTATCACAAAATGCCTTCTAAAAGATTCTACAGTGGTTTAAACTTTTGTGAGATTAGGGGGATTGAAGTGATTTATTGTCATCAGTTTAGAGTTCATTCGAAATTTCTAGAACGCTTAACTTCTTTATAAGCCATAGAAGCAGAAGATGAAGACAGAAAAGAGAAGAGAAGAGTGTGTTTTTCCCATTATTTGTCCTTCATGTCACTCTTGATGAGTTCATTCCTTCTCCAGAAAACCTGACATGCATGCATATGAGTGTGTGTGTATGTGTGTGTGTGTGTGTGTGCATAAATAATGAAACTTTACATGACGCTTCTATGATTTCATGAGATTTGTATCATGTTCACACAAGCACCAGCTTCACACACACACACACGCAAATACACACAACAACAAGAGATGCTTTTGTCCTGGTTTCCTGTGTAAAGACAGAGCTGAAGGTCAAAGGGCAAGAGCCAAGGGCCGTCACTCCGGAGACGAGGTCTAGCCGTCAAAAGGGCAGTAAGAAACAAAACCAGAGTTCAGAGAGGACAACATATCTATGCTCTCATCTGTCTCTCCCCTCCAGTCAGAATTAGGTCTTTATGCAGAAACCTAAAGGAATGCTGGAGTCTACAGGCACGGAGGAATCACATTACTGCCCTCCTGAATCCTTTAAGTGATTTCAAGATCCTCTGCTGGTCATGCTTATAACTACGACTGAAAAGTTATGAATTGTATACTACACTGAACCAAACTGGCGGTGAAAATTTTAAATGGAACATATAATTTGAAAAAAATAGCAATTAATTTACCAATTAATTCTTTAAAATTCCTACATTGTGATTTTTTCTTATTTTATCTCTCATAGTTGCGAACTTGCACAGTTGGTGGCTGACAAAATACTTTTTTGCCCCACTGTAGTAATAAATCAGTAAATAGATACATTAATAAATAGAAATATCTCAATTAATGTATCTGAATTAATTGAATTTGATTAAAACAAGTTTTCAAATCCGCATTAAACATACATTTTTAAAGTAGAAAATAAAATAAAATAAATTACATTACATTAAAAAATTTAATTTAATCTAATTTAATTCCCTGGATTTTAAAATACATTTAATTAAATTATATTTTTTTTATATTGTAAAACATATATATATATTTACATTAAAAATAATTGAAATTAATAATTTATTTATTTAGATTGAAGTTTTGTTGTTAAGGTGTTTTAATAAAGATCATCAGGCTTGAAAACTGGTTAAGATCAGGCTTTTTGTGGTGCGTATCACTTTTAAAGTCTGAAATATATATGTCTGAATCTGGAACAATCATCTCTGTCAGTACCATTTAACCTGGCTCTGTTTTTCACCATGTCTTTCTAGAGGTTTGGCTTTCCAACAGGTTTGCAAACCATCACTAGAACTCCAATGACCTACGACCCCTCTCTGTTACCTTGGAGACACAACACAAAAGTAAAACAATGGCCTTATGGGTATGGATGAGGAGGAGGAGCAAGACAAGAAGAGGAGGAGGAGTTAAGAAAAGATAAAGAAAAAGAATGAGAATTTCTTGGCCAAGAGAGCTTTTCTTAGCCAGCTGCATTAGAAAGTGTGTGTGTGTGTGTGTGTGTAAATCCTGAGCATCTGAGTGAAAAGTGTACAGAGAGAAAGAACAGATGCATTGTATTTGGAACGATAGATGATTCATTTCTTCCATATGCATTCACTCTGTCTGTACGTTTCTCAAGCAGTCAGGCGTGTGAGTTTACTTAGCTGTACTTAAGAGCCAAAATCATCCCCAGAAGTCAGCTAAATCTGACAAAACCTCCCTTCTGGGGACAGCTGGGGACATCCTCAATGGTAAAATGAGTTAGAAATGAAGGGATGTGTTTTTTAGAATTAAGACAAAAAAAAAAAAAAAGAGTAAGCATTCGGCTGAAACCAAATGCAACAGAAGTCAATGACAAATCCAATCCCTTTAAATAGCTAGACAAACGTGTAAACACTGGACGAACTGTACTGAGCTGCCTTTTAAGGACAAAAATTGGCTAGATGAGACACCAAATTAACAGAAGATTTTTTTAAATTTTCTAAATAAAAATAAAAATAAAATAAAATAAAATACTAAATGATTTCTTTCTAGGTTTAATAATATCCATATGCTTATTTTATTAATTGCTTAGTTTCAATTAATAACAATCTATCAATAAATCCAGCAATCAATCAATTAGTAATTTATCTTTGTCTTTTATCTTTATATTTATTACATACACATTTCCTTCTTCAATATCAAAACTATGCTATATTATGCAATCAATTTGTGTAAAACTTAAGTGTTCTTATACTGTTTGTACATGCTATATATATATATATATATATACACAACATCCTTTGTAGCAGTAACATGCTGACAAAGCTTAAAAATACTGTCTGTGTAGGCAGCAGACTAAAGTCTGGATCACAGTCAGTGTGAGCTGAAGTAAGAGTCTTGATTTAGTCTCATCTAGTTTAGTCTCATTATGCTGGTATTGCATCTCTCTCCTCATCTCCCTCCTTCCATCAAATTCTTGAGATTTTCAGAGCTCCTGCCAAAAGGAGAGTCTAGGGCACCCTGGCTCACTGTTTAGTGATACATAGACAAGTCTATATATCACTACAATGTTTTTATCCATGTAAGATGTCATGCGTCATAAATAATATAAAATAAAATAAAAATTCTATCACAAGAAAAAAAAATCATGTTAAATAAATTTGGACATGCAATAGGACCGTGCATTGGCCAAGAATTTGCGTCTGTGTACTTGCACAGGAACTGTTTCTGGTCCAATGTGGTCACATTAACAGAACATTGCGTCATCTCTCTCTCATCTGTCTAAATAGATTATACAGCATGTCTGCAGAGTATGGGAGGATAAAAGAGTTTCTGAAAGAGTTATTTAGGGCAGAGAGTCTGTGCGCTCTGAACAGACACCAGCAGCCCAAACACTGGAAAGATGGAGAAGAAAAAGTAAACAGGTGCACCTGTGTGTGTTTATGGGTCCATGCATGCTCACGTGTGTGTGTAGTGTACTCACAGGGGTAGAGTTGTTTAGTAGGAGCGCTAAGCTGTGCATCTTTTGTGACTCTGTAGGCGACATCAGGCCCTTTTGACGACTTCCGGTGTGAGCAGAAGCCTGTAGTTTTCGTTACACCCTCGGGCAAACTGTGAAAATCTAAAATCTTTAGGACATCGGCTGGCTCAGCTGCAAAAAGAGACGGAGAGAAACAAAATGAGTTTAGAGCCATGTCAAAACACATTTAAAAACTGACAACTGTTCTTAAAAACTATAACACGTTCAAACAGCTTTCACACTGTAACACATTAGTATATATTGTATTTCATTATATTAAAATAAAAAAATAAATAAATAAAAAATGTATTTAAAAACACATGCATGCATGCATATAAGGTTTAAAACAAAATAAAAAATAATTAAATAATTAATCCTTACCAGAAATCTAAAATAAAATTGTATATTATATTTTATATATTGTATTTATAATGTTTTTTTTTCTGATTAAAAATGTAATTTTTTGCAGTATAATTTTGTAATCTTTTCATTTTTATTTACAGTATATACAGTAAATGAAGAAATAAACACATTAAACATGATCATGCACTGTAGTGAGGTCATGTGACATGAACTTGGCATACTATCATGTCAGAATACATGTTAAAACTAGTATGCAGTATATATTGTGTACTGTGATGTATACAATGATGCCCTAAAGTTAACATGCCTGCAAAACCACAAACATGTCATTAGCAACCTAAAGCAGCATCAGAACGAGCGCCCACAGAACAACAAACCCAGCCAAGTGTTTCATGTGTTTAGAGCTCGGCTGACCATACACTGGATACACTGTCTACAAAATCACACACACAACATTTCCACTCTCTCTTGCGCAGATATGGAGTGCGGACCACACACAGTTCATCTGCTTCAAATGCGCGCGCACACACACGTGATTTATGAGGACTCTCCATAGGTGTAATGGTTTTTATACTGTACAAACTGTATGTGGTATTGCCCTACACTGACCCTGCACCTAAACCTGCCCCTTACAGGAAACTACAGGCATTTTTAGATTTTCAAAAAACACAATTTAATATGTTTTTTGAATTACGGGGACACTGAAAATGTCCCGTAATAAATAAAACACCTACATATTGTAATACCTATGTCATACCCATTATACAAATTTGTGTCCTCATATACCACATAAACCCGCACACACTCGTGCTAAAGAGTTTTTGTGTGTTTAGGTGATCAACTTTAGGAACAATTTTATTGTCAGCAAAAATCCTCCAGCTGCGACTTGTTAAATTCACTGGAGGAACACACACACCTCTGGTCATGATCTCAAGCAGGTCTTATTTACAAGAGGACAGAGTGACAGGATGAGGCAGACAGACGGTGTTTATCACGAGCGCTCGCTGTGATTCTGATCAGGTCAGTCTGATTTAGTCTAAGTCAGAGAAGACAGCGCTGAGATGCTGCGCAGCGTTTACATTTTTCCTTCAGGTATTTACATTAAAGACCGTCTGTTCATTTCACTGCCTCTCGTGAAGAGCGACTGAAAAGAATATTTGGATCTAAAAAAAGAACTTTTTTTAAGGCAACATGAAACCAAATTTGACCTTTTGAAGGCACATTCCTGGTATATATATATATATCAATATATATATGTTTGTGACCCTGGACTACAAAACCAGCAGCACAGGTATATTTGTATATTTGTAGCAAAAGGCAATAGCCAAAAATATTTTGCATGGGTCAAAATGATTGACTTTTCTTTAATGCCAAATATCAAAAAAAAAAAAAAAATTTTTAATATCCACTTTCACTCAAATATCCTTCACATTACAGACTTTCCCAGACTTATTATTAAATAAACATACGTTCTTTGTTAATATTATAATATTTAAATAAAGCATTATTAAAAAATTTCTAATAAAATAAATATTATATAATATTATTTTTTTGTAAAATATATTTTCTTAATAATTATAAAGAAATCTTATTTATTTTTAAAATTTAGAAAAAATATGTTTTTTGTTGTATAATGGAATTCCTATAGCTAAAATGCTGGATTTTATTCCCATGAAATGCAAAAGTTGCTTTGTATAAGAGTGTCTGCCAATACATAAATGTAAATGTCAAATGAAAGTTATAATAAAGTGCTACTGAACATACCATAAAATGTTCAGGAAAATATGACAACAAAGATAAACAATCCAACTAATTGGCGATATTTCCAGATTACTTCACATTCAAAACATGGACTCAACAATATCGTAATTCAGATCAGATTTTGATGTTTAATGTTGTTTCCAGACATTACCACAGGCTTCAGATCATTTCATTTTAGAGTCAATTAATTTGTAGCAATTGTAAATCAGACATCAAAACTCATGCAACTGACTTTGGCAAGCGTTAAATAAAAGCATAAATGTAATATCAAAAGACATGCTCATATAAACACATTTCACTAGTACACATCATCACGGACAGCACACTGTAATCAGAGATGCATGAAATTGCACAGAGACTGCGATAATTAAACTGATTACACTATATGACATTCTTCTTAGTCGTTTGTCGTGCCGAGCTGTGATAAGCACCCGGCCTCAGAGATGCGGTTCTCTGGTTAGCCAAAGCTATTCGGCAGTCCCTGTCAAAGTAGCAATGAGGTTTGCCGAGGTAAAACACACCGCTATGGTTTAACAGTAAAGGAATGTTTAAAGGTGAACCGAGGGCTTCCCCAAAATGAGCTGTTTTATATATATATAGGTCTTGAAATGACACACTTTAACAGAGGATAATGTGCTGTGTCAGTCCAAAAAATCTTAATTTAGATCATCATTTAGCAAGCCGTAGAAATGAAAACCACGCCTGAGCTTCACAGTTGCGGTAAAATTTAATGCTTTGATATCAATAAATGTGGTAATAGTTAGAAATATAAAGGTTTGTCGCACATTTACTGCACAAAAAGACCAAATGCTGCGCTATAGAGTGTATATAATGAGCTATCTCTCATGTAAACACACCCAGATGCTGCTAGTATCAACATTTAGGGAGGAAAACACGAGCGTTTGCAGGCAGAGCTAATATTTACCTCAGTGAGCATTAGCTACGGGTCACACTCGCACAGAAGTATATATATTTTCGTAAGGATGTTTAGGGGGAAAGCTGTAAATGGAGGCGATGTTGCAGCTGTTTATCCACACTAGCTCCGGCGTCCGTCAGCTCTAGACCCACAGCGGGGAATCAAGACCTGCAGACATACTGTGACCCAGTAACCCACTTACAGAAACACAGCACTACAAAATATCTCCATTGCACAGCACTTCTTGAATGCTTCTCTAAAAATGTAATATTTTCATTACAGGTGCAGTTTGGGATTGGTAAGATTTTTAAAATTATTTTATCTTCTGCTCATCAAGGCTGCATTTATTTGACTATAAATTACAGTAAAAACAGCAAAATTGAAAATTAGTGTTTTCTATTTAAATATATTTTAAAATGTCATTTATTCATGTGATGCAAAGCTGAATTTTCAGCATCATTACTTCAGTCTTCGGTGTCACATGATTCATTAGAAATCACTCTAATATGCAGATGTGCTGCTCAAGAAACATTTCTTATTATCATAATTGTCAAATGTGGATTTATTTTATGTTGGACATTTTACGAAATCCTTGATGAATATGAAATTCAAAAGAACGTGACATCATAAATATAACATTAGAAATGTCTGCAGTCCTTTTTAATCTATTTAATGCATCCTTGCTAATAAAAGTATGAATTTATTTTAAAAAATCTTAACCAAAAGTGAGAAAAAAAAAAACTTCTCTTTGGAAATGTCCTCATTTGTAAAATGTTTAAAAATACACTAAAGGACGTTTTTTAAAGTGTGTGTGTTCTAATTGGAACCTTTAATCAATTTAATTAATTGGAACCAGACTTAAATTCTGCATTATTGCACCAAATTGCTGTTGCTTACAAACAAACTATATATCCTAATAAATTGCAAAATGTACTGAACATTGGTTTCTTTTATTGCTGTAATTACTGTTGCCTTTTATTGTTTATTGATGTTGCTGCAATTTAAAAGAAACAAAACAATAATCTACCAAAAGCAGTGTGCTGTTCAAGTATTTCAGGTCTAAAAATACCACTTACTAGTCATTTTTTTAATGAATCCGGTATAGAATTGTGTGCGTAGGTTGAGTTCTGTTGGTGTTTAAGGTGAAACTTCACACATTCAGGTGTGTGTGTGTGTGTGTGTGTGTGTGTGTGACTCTACATATTTACACTGTATTTGAATCTGATGTTTTACAACATGTTTCACAGCTCAGGTTTAGTGGAATCTATCAACATCCTGTAAAATGTCATGTTAAAATTAGTCACACATACAGGACCTGCTCAGGTGAAGCATTTGGGTTCACCTTACAGTCACTCAGCAGGAGTGTTTACACTGCGTGTGTGTGAGTGTGTATTTACCCTCTTAAAGACCCGTCCCAGAGGAACAGCAACATCACCTGCTGAGATTTACTCCGTCACCGCAGTATTTCCCTCGGCAAACACCCTACAGACCGCAGCTCAGGTGTGTGCAAACACTGCCATTCATAAAAGCGCACTTATTAGAAAGACCAACTCCTTTTCCTAAACATCAGCCGCCACACACACATTTCCTGAGATTATTATAATCAGACAAAAATGTCAGCATTAAAAATACACAGGAAATAAGCCATAAATCAAATAAATGTAATGAGTGATCTCTCAGTCTGTCTCAGAATTAAACATGCTGGGCTTTAGTGCCAACTTTTAATTACATATTGACAGCAAAACAGACGCCACGCACACACACACAGTCCCAAACAGAAAAACACATCAAAACAACCAGATCCAAAACCGCAGGACGCACAAAATACACACTGCTTCACACACACACACACACACACACACTCCTATTCTCAGAAATCCGACCCTATATTGGAAAGCTGCCCGAGATACAAACATTACAATTTAAAGTTAGTGACTTGCTGCTTTAAGATGTAAAAATAGCTATAAAGCACCAAAGTGAGAAGTTATGCACATATAATGTAACATCATTTAAAAAAAGCAGCACATCTCACTTGAACACACCTAAAAGTTCATGACAAGTCAAAACATGACTGTTTGATCACTTTATAAACGTTTAAGCTTCTCCAAAGCTCATTAAACCAAATCATATTGAATTAAAGAGCTTTACTGTAATGCTAATGCTAGATCTGAATTTCCTGAAGGAAAAAAAAATCTTTGCTTCCAATGCAGCAAGAAAAAAGTTGACTTGTTTTTGGCATAAAGTTAGCATGAATTGAAATTTGGTTTGAACGCAGATTTAAAAAGACACAGCACTATTCTAAATGCAATAAAGAGAATATACACTAGCATAAAAATATGATATACTCTACTGTTCATCTACTATTTAGGCTTAGTATGCTTTATTTAATGTTGATCACCTAAATGGGCTCACTTTATTGGATCAATAAAAACAGCTGAAATATTATTGCAATTTTAAATAACAATTCTAATCAAATAGAATCAAAGCTGAATTTTTAGCATGATTACTGCAGTCTTCAGTGTCACATGATCCTTCAGAAATCATTCTGATTTGCTGCTCAAGAAACTTCATTGTCAATGCTGAAAACAGCTGTGCTGCTTCATGTTTCATTTAGTTGAAATAGAAATCTTTCGAAACTGTCACTTTCAATCCGTTTAATGCACCCTTGCAGAATAAACTTACCCAAAAGCTATTTATAAATGCTAATATCAAATATGCATTCTTTAGATGTAGGCAAAAAAAGCAAGCACGTCTAAAGTTGAAGTTGTAGCCAAAATGCAGTCTCTGTACCTTAAAGCTGCAGTGTGTCATTTCTTTCCCACTAAACCTCTTTTGAGGTCGACCTCTCGCTGAGGACGGGTAATTAACGACGAAGCCATCACACGACGCCAGGCCGGATCTCCATCACAGAATCAAACCAATGTGCAGTATTTAGTACAGAATGATGTTTGGTTTCAGCAGAGGGCGGCCGATTGGCTCTGAGCTTCAGCTTTGCAGGGGTCACTGAGGTCATTCTGTTTAAAAGCGAACTATCATGAACCTCTGCTTGAGCATGACGTGCAGATTTTTTTTCAGTTGGGAAACTCAGCTCTTAAACACACAATCAAACACACACGGGAAGGTGAATGGAGGAGACACAGGAAGACAGTTGGCAAGACCAATTCTCTCTCTCTCTCTCCTCCTCTCTTTTCCCATCCTGAGACAGTGACCAGACTGACTTATTATTTTTAATCATAAAACAACAGGAAATGGATGAGATAAGAGAACGACACACACATATTTATTTGCTAGACATAAAGTTTCATAAATATTTGATTGAAAACCTACTAAAACTTAGCCACTCTCACTAGAAGCACTTATTGCACAGACAAAACACCCCGGCAACCAAATATCAACATGCTACACAAACCCTAGTTACGAAATACATTTATCATCGTGCTTGTATTAATCAACATAAATAACAGAGCCAACCAGCACAAACCAACCAAGGCCGAGACCCTTTTGCGTCACTTTTTTTATATTGGGTAAAAACAATGGCATTATTGCATATTTGTAGGGGTGTAAATGTCAAAACTGTTTTATTTGATTAAATTACATTATTTACACATTTATGAGCTTTAATGGAGCGATTATAATCTTGTGTTTTACTCTCTTCTTCACATAAAGACTTTGTACGGCTTCAGAAGACTTGGAATGTGACACGACTTGTTTGTAATGTATTTATACTGCTTGTTTATGATTAGTTTGTGCAA
>JAUCMS010000506.1:0-11694 GCA_032357445.1 Enteromius radiatus | reverse complement strand
GATGTTCAGTGCTTTGCTACAATCTGTATTGTTAAAAGCGCTATATAAATAAAAGTGACTTGACTTGACTTGACTGTGTAGTTGCTAGGGTATTTAGGGTGGTTACTAGAATGTTGCTATGCAGGTACTGAGGTATTTGAGATAGCTGCTATACAGTGGGTGACGCTCCTCTCGTTACTTCATCTTAATGCTATGCAAGTTAAAAATGCTTCCGTTTATTCCAGATTAGCCGTCTACTTTTCTCTGGGCAGTGATTGATGCCGATTCGCAAATGATTCATTCTATTGAGTGAATTCTGTTCAAAGGCTTGATCAAACCAGTTGGCAAACCAGTGAATTGGCTTGCAAATCATTTTGAACTATTTGTTTAGTTCCCTGCAGCACACGCTGAGTAGCCTGAAGCGGTTCACACTCAGAGTTGTAACAGAAAGTTTAAGGACATCAGGAGTGTTTAAGAATTGGTTTTGGATTTATAGTCAAATATGCAAAGGCTGTTGTTTCTAACTATGAAGATCTTTGATTAACACTGCGTGCTGGTACACCACTATGATATTACCTATTTGTTGTGCATGTACCTTATACATTAAATACAGTGTTTAATTTATACATTAAATAAACTGAAAAAAAAAATGAAAGGAGCACCCGCCAAACCCGCGGTACCTCTGCGCAGCAATGTTTTGTTGCCTAATATTTTTGGAACCTGTGACATTTTGTTCTGGATACTTCTATAGATAAAAGGCTAAAAAACTGCATTGATAGTAAATCAGCATATTGGAAGGATGTCTGAAGGATTATGTGGCACTGAAGACTGAGGTTAAGGCTGATGAAAATTCTGATTTGCATCAGTGACTGAAGGTCAATGCCATGTGTCCTTTGAGGCTTAATACTAAAGAAAAGCAATGAAGGTTTTTTCAGTTAGTGTATTCAGCTTATTTATATGCATGAATAAATATGGCATGCAGTTGCTTCAATCAGTATAAACATCATTCAGTGTAAAATGTGAAAATTATAAATAATAATTATTTCAAGGGAATAACTGACAATTATGTGTGTGTGTGTATATATATATAAAAAACACATTTTATCTATATATCTAAATAAAAATAGACTATGGATATTCAGTATATGCTGGTACACCAACTATTCTGACTATTACTTTTATTTTTTAGTAAATATTTCTGTAAGTACTTTTACAGTTTTTGGGTACTCTACCCACCTCTGGTGCCATGTCTGCTTTCATTCATGTTTGAATCACATATACATTCACATATTTGATCACATACACACAACGTGCTTGTCATGCATTAATCTATAGCATTCACATTTTTGGCTGAATAATTTGAATCATTTGACGATTTAAACTGAATTTTTCAAATAAATGTTAATAGGGATCAATATATGTAAAGCTATGGTTTTTCATTACCACTTGTACCAGAGTTTTCTGTCCATTAGGACATTGATGATATTTTGTTGTCAAATAAGGTTTGAATTTAGTCTGTAAAAGATAAAAAAATAAAAACATATATATAATTGTGCAAAACATGAATATAATCACAAATATATTCATTGTTAAGTACCAGCAGCATCATTTAGCAGTATAGTTAATTCACTAGTCTAGGACATCCCTATTGAGTGTTCTCGGTGGTTTACTACTGTAGGTTGATCTTGGATGGTTGCTAGTGTGTTGCTATGCAGCTTGCTATGGATAGATGCCTAATTTGGACATTCAGTCTATATAAGTATATTGGATTTTTGCTGTGAGAGTCTTGGTTGTCCATTTAAGGAAAACCTGTTCTGATTATTTAAATAAAAAATATACAGATATAATAAGATAAATAAAAACATACAGCACATTAATGCCACAAAACACACAGCACAATTTTCAATGTAGTCTGATCGCTGCTCTTCTCACCCTACATAACTGTCTGGGGTATCATAGAGTTGGTGTTGTGTGTAAATTACACAGTGTATTGGCGATAGGTTGTCACACCTTACACAACTTTTCAATAGGAAGAGCAGTCTGAAGGACTGCTATCTCCTACCATTTTTAGTCAAAACACATTTCACACTGCAGGACTGCACTTCTCTCAGATTGAATCTTTGATACTATGTGATCGTAGTATGTAAGAGTCTGAAGGTCTGAGACAGGTTTAATGGTTGTAGCTTTAAAGGTCTGTGAGGAGAGTCAGATATTTTAGCATCAAAATGACTGTTTGACTTTTACTTATTCACTCAGATTTTACTAAAGATGTCACATGCAGTGTTGGCATAAAACACTCAAATATGTGTACATGTATCTTTGTAACATTGAGAGCTTGTAAATCTGCTAGATACAATGCAATCAGATATATCCACAAGTACTGTGTCGTAAAACTAATCTATATGCCTTCAGGAGGTTATCACTGACTGATGGCAGAGTTCGTACATTGTACGTCGAGTCAGAAGTCAGCCAAGAAACCACAACTCGGCGTTCAGTCAGTTAGTCAGTTTTACGTCTAGGGGTGGATACTGAATCTGTACTGGTGCTAAATTATAAAAGACAGAAGTATCGATAAGCTTTGATGTTAACGGTTCTGCTATCGGTACTGCAGAAAAAAAAAATCCTATTTATTGCTAAATAATCGTTACCTAGCTTATTTAACCTTTTCTATATTAAGGCATTTTACTGCACTTGTTATTGGCAATCTCACGCGTGAAATGTCCATCTGTTCTGCATATTCTGTTCGCACACACACAACACCAAAGCTCACACTTAATAGAGTGACAATGGGACAGCTCGTTTTTACTTATTAAACTGCATTTGACAGAAGAACGGCTTTCACGCACGTCTTTTAAAAAGAAAAATCTCAGATAACAAAACAGATATAATTACTTATGCAAGCAAAATAACTAAATAAACATCACATAAGGTCTAATGAAAACACATTTTGGTTACGTTAAAAATAGTCATAAATATGTATAGTATTTTTTCTGCAGTAGCCTAAATACATTTTAAACACTAAAAATGCCTTTACAGTACTGCATTTACAAACAGATGGACAATAATAAATTATGCTTATTAAGAAATAAAGCAGAGATCATAGAAAACAGGGTTAGGGTCCCTATTTACGACGCAGTGCTTGTGGATATATATGATTTACGGAGCTTCAAAATAATGGGCACTATCCACCCACATCACCAAGCTTGGAAGAGCCAGGATACATTTTTTAAAACCTCAGACTGTGTTTGTCTGAAAGATGAAAGTCATATACACCTAGGATGGCTTCTGGATGAGCAAAATATGGGGTTACTTTAATTTTTGGGTTCGTTTAAACTTTTTCAAGTAAGTTAGAAATATGCAGATGCAGCGCAATTAGACTGTACGTAACATATCATGATAAGATAAATCTGCACAGATTCAGCTTAAATGAACTGAATTCCAATATTCTATCCACTGTGAGAAGAAGAAAAAACAACAGTCATTGTCATGTTGCAACAACTGCAGTGTAATTAGTGCTGGCATCCTTGGTATGATAGAATTAGGGACTAGTGACCAGCAGAGCAGAGGTTATGACTTTCTAACACAAAATGTGTTTACAGTCTTTGATGACAGTACTCATTGTCTACCTTCCCTTCTTACAGTCTACATTTGTGTTTTGTAAAAACTAAATAAACCAAAATTTATTAACTCTCTATATAAGAACAATACACTTCAAAGGCTCAAATACTTTCAAGTTGAACTTGTTTTTCAGTCTTGTGGCAGAGGTCTGTAGGAATGCCTGACTGAACTTGCAACTCCCCGGGGTGTTTTCTTAACTGTTTGGGAGGGAGATGTCACATGCAGTGTTGGCATAAACACTCAAATATGTGTGCATGTATCGTTGTAACATTGTGAGCTTGTAAATCTGCTAGATACACTGCAAAGGTAGATGTTAGAAGTCACAGCCACATAAGGCCAGAAAACACAAACAACAACTATGCAAATTTTATAAGTGAAATAAAAACCTAATTTGGGCTGACAGTCACACTGAGACGACAGATAACAAATTTAGCGATACAAAGATAGCATAAGCGTCTGTGTGATTTTCAAAAGTTGTGATACTCATAAAAAATGGCCAAGCAATAGGATGACAGTAATAGGCTACACCACTTAATAATGTTGAATGTTTAACCTGATTTTAATATTTCAGTGCAGGAGCAATTTTTTCACACAGTTTCCCTGTTTACTACTGTAAAAGCAGGGACTACTGTTTACTACTGTAAAGCTACTTTGACACAATCTGCATTGTAAAAAGTGCTATGTAAACAATGGTGACTTGCACTAACTACTTAAATATGGAGTTGTTTAACATCCTAGAACTCTGCTTATATATTTGCACATGTGAATAATTTTTATAATTCATTCTTAACAATCTTGATTCAAAGATGTTGCAAGCTATCAACCTGAATGACTAATAGCATTAAAGACCAGTAGTATTGTCTGATTCTGCATTCTGACTTTTATCGGTCTGTTCCTTTTACTGAATCATACACAGTTGCATATAGTGTGCTTGACAAAACTCTCAACAAAAACAAGAATTGTTTACCCCTTTGTGCAGCCCAAAATGTCCAGCTTCATACACACATACTTATCAGAGATTTGTTGAAATGACTGCAGTAATTGGTGGTTGCACCACCAGGTGGCAATTAATCTAAACTGTTACTAAATTGACCTGACTCCTTTCTTAAATGTAAATTGCATCATAAAACATGCCAAATAAATATGCAGATGATCTGCTGCAGCAACCCTAGCAGGACCTGCCAAACGTAAGAGAGCCACATGACTCCAAGTGATTACTTAATAAATATCCACCTTGAAATTAACCAATACCTCTTACTGTTTCTGTCGTGCTGTGGCAAGTCATTGAACTAATGTTTTGAATCGTTTGAAGTGTTTTCTGTTCTGTGTGAATGTCGCACCACCTTTAGAGACTGCTGACTGCAGTAAATACATTTCACAAAAGCACAAATGAACCAGAATTCCTAAATTATGCGCGCGCGCGCACACACACACACACGCAAAACCATAAAATAGCAAAGAATGCGTATTATGCCTCGAAGATTAAACGTTCTTAAAGGCTAGAATACCTGACAAAAACACTACTGTACGTAACGCCGAACACCAGGCTTCTTGTATGTGACATTCATTCAAACAAATTACGCTTCTGATCGATCTACAGAATATGAAAACATGACATAACTGCGATCTCTTCCAAGCATCAGTCAGTAGATGCCCTGACAATGTCTGCGTACTTTCATGACGTGATTGTCATTGAATATACACAGCTATTGCTTCAGTATCAATTGTCCTTTTCTCAGTTTACTCGCCCACATACCTTAGATTTGCGATGCATTCAGCTATAATGTCCATTGATCAAAAGACTGTAGCCTATTGGTTTTAAGCATGCGTGATTTTAGTGATGCGTTCGCGCACTAGAGCTGAAACCAGGATTTGTACTGTAGTATCCTATACAGCAGTGTTGCGCATGACATAACCTTTGTCATAAATGTTTTTTCTCCACTGCAAAACAGTACTAATAATAATTTACAAATGCATAGGCGTTTCGATTGATTGTACATTAAACTGCAACATGTTGACACGCAGCCTGTCACTCACCTGAGCTATCAAGCGGTCGTCCAGGTGGATCGTGGAGATTTCAGAGTAATGAAGTGCAAGCAGTAGAGGCTATTCGGTCCCGCCCAGATCCCGTCGACTGTTTCTCGGTAAGGCACCAACCAAATGCTACAGTGACTCAGAGCAACAGAGCACGGTTAAAGGCAGGGACGTCACTAGGAGGGTATGAGAGAGCATGAGATGTGTTCATTGTGTACAACCCAGGGGAAATAAGTTTAATTACGGAATGACTTTCGCAGGGGTCGACGTTTCTTTTTGTTTTTGTTTGTTTGGTTTTTGTAATTTTCGTCAATAATTTTATGGGCACTATTAGTTGAAACCAAATGCGCTGCTCACAGCTGAACATGAATATTAAAAGATGCTCAAGGACATACTATCTTATTTTATATTTTTTGGGAGGGGTGGCTTTTTCCGCGGTCTTGAGCACTTGCTCCCCCAAAATGTATCTTTACCCACCCAAATATAAACATAAATCATTGTTTATGAGACAGAAATGTTTTGAAAAGAGGGTAAATGGAGAGCATTCTGTCGCTAGACCAATGAGAAAGTCTGGCACAGACCAGTGCAGTGCATAAAAGGAAGTGCTGAAACTGGACAAATTCTGATTAAATGCACATATCAGGCTGTCAGTGCAAAATGCCCAAACAAGACCTGGACAGTCAATTATCCTTCCACCAGCAGGCTTTAAAAACACATCATTTTCTGGTGGGTACTTGTTAGGGCCCCACATATGTAACAGAGTGTGATACTAAACTACACAGCTACTTATGTAACAAAACAAATGTTACATACACAGAAATAAGCTACTTAAAAAAAGGTAAACTGCACCATATTTTGATTTAACCCACCAGTAGCCTACATGTTATACTTTTCTAATTACATTACAATTATATAATATCACACAGGCATAAAGCTACATAAAGTGTATCAAGATTGTACTTAAGCGTACAAGTACGGGTAGCTGTGTAACAGACTTGGCCTGTTACATCTACATAATTACAAACTGTAAGTACAGCCTGTTCCACAGCTTAGTTACATGGTAAATATGTTTTGTTTCAAGTGCAACGGCTACTAAGTACTTGTATTATGATATCTTAAAATAAAGTGTTAGGTTTTGGAACAGAGCATGTACTATATCTATGTATTAGAGAGGATCTTAATTTCATAAGCTGTGCATCTGCACTCATGATTAACCACCTTAAGGTCATATGCGGGTTATGGGTGTGTATTCTACGAGGATTGTTTGCATGAGGAGGCACACCCTGTCACGAGTCACCTCTCATGCATGAACCAGCAGTAGTTTGCTTGATCACAGCTGCACAGGAAGCTGACCTGTGCATCCTGAACTCTGGCCTTGCCCCTTCCCAACTGGTTAGCATCTTCCAAATACATACACAAAAATATCTTACCTTGTTTTAA
Source organism: Enteromius radiatus (assembly GCA_032357445.1). Classification (NCBI taxonomy): domain Eukaryota; kingdom Metazoa; phylum Chordata; class Actinopteri; order Cypriniformes; family Cyprinidae; genus Enteromius; species Enteromius radiatus. The sequence continues at coordinate 4,623 of JAUCMS010000506.1, read as the reverse complement.
TCACCTTTTCAATATGTTTAGTTATCAGTGTGTCTATGTGGCATGTGTTCAAGTCAAACCGAGAAATTAATGTCTGAATGTCACTGCATTAGACCAATTATCAAATTACATGGAATTTATTTCAAAGAAAGATTTCACAAGAACATTTGCTCCTTTTCAAACATTTCAGAAGTTTGTCAGGTTTTAAACAATAAAACAGTAACAACTGTTCAAATTATTAATCAAGCTTTTAAACAACAGAATAGGAAATCACAAACCTCGCAGGACTTTAAATAACAAACGCATTTAAAAATTATCATCCTTCAAATCAATATTCCTTTAACTGATTTTGACCAATAATGTATGAATCTTTTGAAAAAGACCAACAATGGTGATAGTGTACAGTATGTGTTTGTAGAAGTCATGGGTCTGTATGATTGGAACTTCAATTACTGATTGAGAACTACACCAACCATCATCCTGAGAGAGATACACCCAACAGAAATTTGCTGTTACCATGGAAATGAAAGTCATGTTAATAGAGCTCATCAGTGACATATTACTTCCATTGCAAATAGCATAAATCAAAAATGTCATTGTATAATTTATAATAATAATAATGAATTGTTTTTAATCAATAATAAAGCAATATATATCAAGCAATTGGTTTGTACAAGAAACTGATTATTACTTACATTTAGTCTGATGCTTCTATCCAAAGTGACTTACAAAAGAGTAATAACATACAAGTGCTTTAACAAGTCTCAGTTAGCCTATTATATACAGTAATAGATAAAAAGAAAGCAGATAGAATAGATAAAGAATAAAGTAAGCTAGTGTTTTGCTTGTGTTAACTGTCAATGAATCAACTCATCAATCCAACTTTATTTATAAAGCACTTTAAAAACACTTGGGCCAAAGTGCTGTACAGAAAAAAATTTAACTAAGAATAATAAGATATAAATAAAAAATAAGACATACCGTAAAATACAACTAAAATAACAATATCAGGTGTCGAAGGCTAAAGAAAAAAAGGCTGTCTGTGGTGGTCACCCAAAACAGCCTGGTTACAAACTATTTTTTAAAATATCTTCCTTTTGTTTGGCCGAACAAAGAAATTAACACAAATTTGCACCGATGACTCAGATGTTACCTTTCTTTCATGTGAGACAAAAATTACACAAAAAATACAAAAGAAAAAATATAATTGAGGTAATCTGCGATTACTCAAACAAGAAAACATAAGAGGCAATATCACTTCTCAAAGATGACACACACGCACAACCAAAATAATGATACCTACAGGAAGTTCCTTGAATTTGAGGAGATCATAGAAACACTCAAATATAATGCACATAATGTTACAATATGGTAGTAATGACTGAAACATAACTAGTTACTCGCCAACACTGTTTTACCTCATATATTAACATGAAAAAATCTTGCAAAAGATAAATGCACAGGAAATGGGTGCTAAAAAGCGGAAAAAAGTAAGCCAATAAAATACAAAAACAGCCGAGATGTGTAAAATTTCTGAGAAAAAGGAGCATAGGCCATGAAAAACATAGAGCTCTTTATTGTGCTGTTTCAAACTCTATTACAAAATTGTTTTACTGCTCAAAGGTTTTTGTTGTTTTGTTTTCTGTTTTTTGGATTACAAAAAAATGTTGTAAAAAAGAATTTGTAATTTGAAGTTTTTCAAAATGTCCCAACTCCTAGCACAGTTTGTTCCAGTCAATCCACCACAAGATGGCGCCATGACTCAAAAAAAAAAAAAAAAAAAAATTGAATGTTCATTATGTAATTCAGGGTACAGGCTATCCCAATATCTGTCATTCATTATTCAAAACTTGTAAACTAATGGCTGATATAACAGTATACAGTTCAAAACATTAGTGCTAGGCATAAATAACAGCACATGACATTCTACTCTGAGCTGTCCACATCTAACATCAACACATAAATTAAAAGCCTAATAATCTGCGGCAGTTATGGGATGCAGCAGTCCTGCTGGCCAAACCATAGCGCTCAGAAGATGCAAAGCTAGCATATACTAATGAGTTCTATTAGGAGGGCTTTGGCGTTGATAGTGTTGCCATAAAAATGCTATACAAATACATTAACTTGACAAGTGTTTTGGGGCCCTAAAAAGGACTCCTTCATTCCTTTGGTCCCAGTGGTCCATGATGTCTCAGGCCCAGTATTCCCACCCCTTCTCAGAGGGGCTACAGGACTACTGCAAAGGTTTTCCTGCCAGTGCAGCTAAGCCTTTACAGAAGATCTAGAACAGAAGGCTGAACATTAGCTAAAAAAATCCACATCACTTGTGATTTCAGTCCACTGGCTACCAATTGCAGTCACAATTCCAATTTAAGGTTTGACACTGGAAATGAAAGCTTTCTTGATGGGCCTCTGCCAAATAACTTTTCTATACAATTATATATGAATTATTGTAATTCATCACCGTCTCTTATTACTTTACAGAATGAATACCATGTAAACGTTTACATTGTATCTGGGTCTTTCTGACAGTATAGTATCTCTCTAACTCAGTTCACCCCTACAACTGTACAGTATGTGTATACGCCCTCCTGCCAGTTACGGTCACCAAACAGATGGTGCCTTGTTGATTCTTCACAACAGGATACAATGTCACTGTCCTCTCTCTGCTCTTCTATGGAGAAATGAGCCAAGAAGCAGCTAAAGATTCTTCAACATGCATTTAACAATTTTACAACAACCACGATGATTTAAACAAGCACACACACCCTCATACTGGTTTTTATACAGTTCAAACTGTATTTCCTATATAAAATCTTTAGATTTTCAATTTTAGATTTCTTCCTATATGATTTATAAGCTTGTTTCCTCATTTGGATCAAAAAATATCCCCACAACATCAAAAATTACTGTTATTCCTATACTTGTGGATATTGGGTCACCATAGGAAATACCAGGTACACACACACAAATTATCTTCATTGAGGCTCAGCAACGTAAAAATGGCTGGATGTCCATGGAGGTCAACAGTGGTATGAAACATCTGTGAAACATGGTGGAGCAGTGTGTTGGAATGAGCATGCATGGCTTCTACTGGCTCTGAATTACTGGTGTTTCGTGATGATGACAGAAGACAGAAGTAGCTGGATAAATTCTGAAGTCTATAAGGATATACTGTTATGAACTGCACTGTGACACAAAGGCTGAGGATCCAAATGCAATATTTTATTAAAGGCTTAAGTCCAAAAATCAAGCAAAGGTCATAACACAGGCAGTCGGTCCAAAACAAAGGCAGCAAGGCCAAATCACAGGCAAAAAGGGTAATCCAGAATCGGGGAGAGTAACAAGACCAGGAACCAAGACATGGAATGGTTCATTGGGTAGCACTTTACAATAACAATACATGAATTATCATGTACTAATACATGAATTAACAATTACTACTATAAACTAATGATGTGTTGCTTGAATTACTGCATGAATAACACCTTAATTACATGTTAGTTACAGCATGTTAGTTAATGTATTGATTAACAATTTGTGGTAAACTAAATCAAACATGATTTAATGGCACAAAATTGTTTAAAGATTTGCCACCTGCCGTTGTCACGCTGTTGAATCTGCAAAACCATACACTAATTCACAGGCTTGACTATGTTTTCAATTTCATAAAACACTTTTTGCAAGACACAACACATAATTCTCTATGTAACACACAAAAATCTAACAGGAAGTATCTTGATTTGATTTTTAAAACACAACCAATCAAAATGCCACACTAACTTACCAGTGCCTCACATTAACTCCTCACATGTGCAAACACTATTCTTCACTTATCACCAACCAATTATGGCTTCTCAAATTCTCAATATTCTTAAAAAATTTACTTTCAACCCTGTCACGTGCACATCATAAAAGCATTGTTCTTTCATACTGTGATTGCTTTTATGCAATTGATTATTTACATTTGTCTGCAGTTTCCTACATTATTAGCTGATGCAGTTTTTCTGAATTGTTAAAACACTAAACCCCATTCTCTGAACCAAATCCTGAATGTGCTAAACTACTCTGTCAAATAAATCACTCTTTTTGCAAAACACTAAACACATTCTTACTCACTAAAACACACTGTGATGCATTTGTGTTGCAAAAAACACTAAACACAAGGGGAAATAGTTAAACACAACAAAAGCACAGTGGTCATCAATACCTAACCCTGACTCAAAATTGTTCACACTCATTTCGGAAGGTACATGATCCAAAGCACAGATGGTAAATCCATTAGCTATGGATAACATTGTAAGAGGTAGAGGTAGAGTATGGATAAGAGATGGTGAACAAAGAGGACGAGGAAGAGCAAGACTAAAAATGGTCATTTACAGTGTTTTTACGATGGCTTACACACTAAAATTAAACTTTTCCCACAATTAGCAAAACCTGATCCTCAAGGAGTAAAACACAAGGCTACACTGTAAAAAATGGCTGTGAATTTAACAGTAAAAAACAGTGAAAATGCTGGTTCATCATGTGATTTTCTCATCACCCCCTGCATTTGTTAGTTATCAGTGTATTTCAAAGGTACAAAATAGGTTTCACTACTTTAATAGGTTGGTATATTAACATATTATCAGATATTACGGTTTC
>JAUCMS010000505.1:0-11705 GCA_032357445.1 Enteromius radiatus | reverse complement strand
ACTTGGTTTCTGATATTTTCTCCATCCGATTCTTTAAGGTTGATGAGTCTCAGGTTCCATCTTCTACTGTATATCTCGGCTTGATCACATTTGTCTCCACGCGTACCACCTGCTCCACTTGAGCTACCTTGTCGTCATTCTTCCTAACCCTTGTAGACAACGATTTCAACTCCTCACCAACAAAGTCAACCGTCTTTGAGAGATTAACAATTGCAACCGAGTTCTGGGCGATTTGTTGTTCCACGGATGTAAAACGCTGTAAGAGCATTGACAGCACGCAGTATGTCGGCATTCGAACCTTAAGGATCAACTTCTTGACAAGATTTTTTCGAGAGAGGACTACCTGTTGGAGAATTCGGCGACGAATCATGATCTCCAGATGGCGCATCGAAAAGCTTTATTCTTTGGCATTTTGCACGTGCGATGGTCAGTACAGTCTAATTTACCAAGTAACGTTAATCAGTCTTGAATGTAAACCTTAGTTCATTCTTTGTTTTGATGGAGTACACACCCCATAGGTGTTTGATATGGATTAGATGATGTAAACTCTTCAGGATGCCTCAGAGCACAAATCAACACAACCGTTCAGGTCGCCATCTTGTGCCACCCCCCATGTTGTTTCTAATATAGTTCTTTCCCCCTTACCTTGAATGATGCTGATATGAAGCGAGGCAGTGCTGTCAGACACCCACATTCCCCCGACCTCCACCCCGCACCAGTACCAGCCAGAGTCCTGCTCCGTCAGGTCACTCATGCTGACGGTGAACACGTGCTGGGTGGGGTCGTCAGCGATCGTCACCTTTCCCTTCCCGTTAGGGGCTGAATCCGGGTCATCGGTGCGCGCGAGGCTCGTGCAGAACTCCCTCATCCGGCCCTGACACCAGTACTTCACGTGACTGATGTACTGCGGGTTATAGTGACACGGGACAGTGACCGACCCTCCCTCCAGCACAGACACGTCTCCTACAGTGCTCACTGTGCAGAGACAACCTGAAAGATAATCATTAAATATAAATTGAAGTGTTGAATTGTCCAAACATCACTTGAGCCTTCCTTTTATAAATGGTTTGTTTCATCGGCCGCACGCGCCTGCCTGGATCTAAATTAACTTCCGGTCTGTGTTTGTTTATCGTCTCGTTATTGCCGCCGGCTACAACCACGTAATGCATGTTTAAAAATCAAACCGAGGCTTGAGTGGTTTTATATCGCTGTATTTCTGAAGGAAAATTGTCATTAGAAAATGTCATTTTCATTTCATCCTGCATATAAGGCAGCATTTGTAAGCTCAGAGCTGCTTTGTCTACAGCCGTTACCAGGGAAACCTCTCGTTTCTCACACAAAGAATGAGTTTGCATTTTTGATACATCTGTCTGGTTTACGCAGCGAACATATTTTACTTATCAAAAAAATAATCTACTGTAGGAAGGACTTAGCTGCTGTTATTGATTCTATTTGGATGTTTACCGGAGGGCCACACATGCACGCAGTCGCAGTCTACACGTCAAATGAAGGAAATATAGCCCACTACCTCAATGGAATACGAGTAACGTCACAACCGGGCCGCGACAAAGGAGATGACACGTTGGATAAGGTTTAAAGGAAACCTTTATTAAAGTAAGATTAAATTAGGAAAAAGATAGGGAAAAAGCAAAACAAGACAGGATGTACGAGCCAGCAATGGGCAACTGAAAGGAGCGGCTTTAAACTGCCAAGCTCCACACAGGTCCTTCAGTCAATCATGATTCATAACGTCACTCACTCTAAGCCTGCAAAACGCAACACAAAGGAAAAAACAACCAGCCAACAAAAATAACCCATAATGGGGTTCGTAACAGTAACTAGAATGAATACAAATGCATTGCTTGAGTAACTGTATGAGTAATATGTTGTAATATTAATACAGGATGACTGCAGGAAAAAGTGGGCCATCAGGTAAAGCTAAATTTTACTGAGCTGAAAAGGTAAACAGTTTGAGCAAATTAATTATCTTGTTTTAAAGGGACATAGTTTTTTTAATTAATAAAATAACTTTGGCTGATGCAGTATGACTGTGGTGGGTGTGGCCACAAGTCAAAGAAGAACTCCCTCGTGGTGAAAGGCAGTCAGCCCTCATTCAGTCATTCAGATTTTCATTACCAACTTATAAGGTTGCTCACTAAAGGTGAACAAATGTTATTGTTACAGAACTTGTTGTATGTGTGACTTTAGGTAACAGGATTAAAATTAAAAAAATATTTAAAAAGGAAAAATAAATAAATAAATATTGCTGAACATGTTAGATTAAGTGAGCCAGTGGGTTTCAGATAAGGTGAGCCAAGCCTAATCTTTACAATTTTTACTCACATTTATTAATTAAATCAGGAGTGGCGAACGATGGTCCTGGAGAGCCTTCAACCCTAATCAAACACACATGAACAAGCTATTCACAGAAAAGTGAGTGTGCAGTCAGGAATGTCAGGTCAGAGAATGAACAAAGGAGAGAGATAGCAGATAGGAAGGCGAGGCATGAAGCTAAATCTATGGAATGAAAAGAAGTACCACAAGTCTTGTTCAGAGGAGCATACTTTCTACTGCAAACAGTGTTTCTTGAAAATGTTGATGAAAAACGAAAGGCAAATAGGCCTACAGTATATAGCCCTTGTTACATTACAAGTTTACTTTTAAGTGCACAAAGGTAACATTTGCAGTTGAATTGCTCCACATATTAAGTTATTATTGCCTTGTTATTAGTTGTTGTTGGTCTATATTTGTTCTTGTCACATTTTCATCAATATCCTGTTAAAATTTAGCAAATTTAACATTAACACACATTTGTTCAGTTGTTTTGTATTGTACTCATTGAGTGAACGTTTGTATTTTAAGCATTCCACTTGTTTTTGTTTTTTTTTTGTTTGTTTGTTTTGTTTTTTAACATAGGCTACATTTGATTAATAAAATTACATTTTTGAATTGTTTTCATCTAAATGAATGTGTTAATAAAGAAACATTTTCAGATTCAGAGTTATTTTATAATAAATTAGGGATGGCTCACTTTACCTGCAAATAAATGTGTCTGGAAGTCATGATCACAAAATGTTTAATGGTATATACCTTGCAAATAACACGTTTTATGAATTGTATTTATATCAAAATATTATTGCTGGATCTTAAACTTAACAAAAGTAATAAAAAAAAGAAAAGAAAAAAACAACAACAACAACTAGTTATCTAAATTAAATGTAAACAAAAAGTAGCCCACTTTACCTGCAATTACCCTAATGTAATAAAACCATAAAATAATAAGTCATAATGAATATACTGTATAAATGAAAATGAAAAAAAAAAATGAAAAAAAAACATCACCATATTGCAAATTCTGATACAGCATATACATAAGCAGCAATAGAATGTAGCCTGTGAACTCCACTGTAATCAGTTCTGCAGCATTCAAATGTATACTGAAATACAAATATATCATAATTGCTTTTCATGGCCTAAAAAAATAAATCTAAATGTCTCTACAGGGAGCAACTAAATTTTTTATTTGTTTGTTTGTTTTGGCGGTAGATGATTTCACACTGCCTGGAAAAAAACATTAGTGGATTATAACATTAACCATAATGATAGAATGCTTCTGTTTTCATTTACAACCAACAGCAATAAATAAAAAAGTTAAAGTAAATAGTCACAACACCTTTATCACAATTCAAATAGTATAAATTGTCTTTTTAATCTAGAACTCATAGACATGTTTTGCTTATTGAAATGATTGAAAATGAAACAATCTGTGCATGAAATGGCCGACTGTGTTACTGTGGCCAGCAGGCCTGCTTTTCACTGCCAATTTATTTACTTTCAGCTTTTCATTTAACTAATGAAATCCAAAACATCCAACAGTTGTTGTCCATCGTTCTCCAACAAACAACAATCAAGCAGAAAAATATTCTAATGAGTCTTTTGAAAACGAAACACTTATAAACCTCACGTATTTGAAAAAAAAAAAACTGAGTTAATAAAAGGCACTCTGAAGTACATTTAGGAATTTAGGTCAGGGTTTTTCTTCAAATGAAAACTCATCTAGCTGCACTTCCATTCTGGGTTTTATAACTAGAAACAGTTCAATATATTGTTCAGAATAGAGGAAGTTTTAACACATTGCCAACTTCAGCCTCAGAATAACTTTGAAGACTGCCATAAACACAGCTTGGATGAAAGCCTTTAAATAACTTTTTAGTCGACATCTTTTCTTGCAAAATGACGAAAGCTCACCAGGCAGAAGAAAACTGATTAGAAGTAGCGGAGGAGTCATCGCTGAGGTTGAGTCTGACGAACCATTAGAGTCCCTCTTTCTTCAGGACAGCTGTTGTGAGAAGGAATATTTCTGTGTTCACTCAGACTTCCTCCTTCTCTAAACTATGTCCAGATGTGGGAGCTCGTTTTAACCATTTGTGCTCCACACTGCAAACATGTTCAGTGCAATATTAAAATATAGAGACTGCAGCATGGCTGTTGCTTCTGGTTTAAATTTCAATCTTACATTTATTGCAAATTATATTTTTAAATATATCTTAATGTATCATATATAAAAACAAATATTTTCCTTAAAATGTGATTAGCTAGATTTGTTACAACAAAACCAGGACCAAGTAATTGTTTTTAAAGGCATTTAATTTGTTTCAACAACTTTCAGAGTTTTAGAAAAGTAGAAAAATTAAGGAACAAGACAAGAACTCATCATAAATGACAATTCTGTCAAAACAAATATTAACATTGAGAGCTCTGCAGACAGTTGTGTGTGTTTGTAGTTGTTCTGTACTTGAGCTGAAGCATTTGGTCTTCATATCTGTGAAAAACAAACAAGAGTCATCAGAGCTGGCTGCAAAATACCAGATTAGTTCATCTTGAGAAAACAAGTTATAGAAAATATTATATAAATAAATATATTGGGTGTTTTTTTTTTTCTTCCTAATGCTCCAGTAAAACTCCATCATGGTTGTAGATGATGGGAAAAGACAATAATTCTGCAAAGAATTTTGTATAGTGCGTCACTGACATTTATTTTATTGATGGCCGTAACAAGTGATGCAATGAAACACAGAATTATTCACCATTTACTAAATAATTAATTGTAAAAAGAACATACACTAAAATATGTCTTTTACAACTTATCCCTTATTCGAGAAAAAGTGATATATCGACTTTATATGTGTAAAGATCATGACACATCTGCCATTAGATATGGCATTTCTAGCATTGTCAAAAAAAAGCTTCTTCGAGTGATTACCAAACAGAAAAAAACTAATCACTGATGCTGATCGTTTAAAAATGCTAAATAAGTGTTAAACACGAGTTTATTATCTGTCAGTCTCTAGAGAAATTTGTTTATACTGAGCAAGCAGTTTATAATGTATTTAAAAAAATATCCAAGCATGATGTGTACATGCTTTTTTGGTCTTTTCTTTTTTTTTTTTGTCTGAACTGTGTGACAAACATGACCGTGATGCTGAGACATTCATCGGGTGTTACTAGGACACACACCTGCTGTAAGATGCAGAGTCGATGCTATCATTCAGCCAACAAAATTGACGACCACTAGATGCAGAACAGTGTGAGCAAAGAGGAAATCAGCGAACGCTCTCTCAGGAGACACGGTCAGGAAATCCCGTTTATTCTGAGGGTTGATCTGGATGCGAAGACAGACTGAAGACAGAAGAACAGAGAATAATAGATGATATTATTTATCTTTCTGATAACCAGATATACACACATATGCCGTTTTTAAATAGTTTGTCTATTATCACACTTATTTATTTATTATTTATTCTATTTTTAAATGAAAATATGCATTTGTAAGTTACAAAATAAAATGTCATATTTACATAAGTTACAAAAACATATAATTATAATAGAATGAAAGTGCATATATACATATATATTTATGTTTATTAAATGTCATACATTATGTATAACAAAATCTTAAAGGTACGGTTTTAAAAGAAAATTAAAATAAAAAAAGACAATACTATTATTATTTGCCTTTTAAGGTCCAAAAAGCTCTTACTCAAATTATTAAGGGAGTTTGGGAATATACATTTCACAAGTGTACAATATTACCTCTAAAGAAAAATAACTTTAGGCTCTTGTCATATATGACTAAATAAGTGTTAATACCAGCCAGTATGAAGGATCCCACACACGAAATGAACCCAGATAAGAAGCTGTTGAAGGGAAACGTTCCCACCAGCAGACAGTACAGGAACTGGAACACTCCGGTCAGCAAAATATACAGCAGATACGCGTCGATCATCTTCAGCTTAGTCGGTGTGCTGCTCCTGTATTCCTCCACAAAGCGCGATATAACCGAAAACACCGAATTAGACATGATTTCTGCAGGAATTACGCACAGAAACCCTGGAAATCAAGCAGTAAGGAAATGAATGACGTGTAAGAGAGAGACAGATGTGCGTCCTCTAAACGTTCCCCGTTGAAACGGCAGGTAAACTTTAGTTCCGGTGCTTGTGAATACTTAAAAGGCCACACCGCTGGAGTTTGTTGGATCAGTGTGTTATCCATTTTTCCCCACAGTTGGTCAGTGTCTGTTGATTCTTGATTGATGATTCTTACTTTTCACAAGATTCTAAATACAACAGCCAACTAGTCTGTTATTGGAGTCTGTCAAAGAGTATAGAAGGTATTTTTACACATGAAGTTTACATGCATAGAACATACCAATTTACATTAGTGTAATCTAAGGTGACGTGGGTTTTGTATTATTTTTATTTTATTTATTTATTTATTTTTACCTCTCCCTCTGCCATGAAAAGCCCGCTCACACTGAAAGCTGATTGGCTTATTTTGCTGAGTACACCAATCAAGATGATCTCTGTCTAGCACGCGCTATGATAGTTCTCATTTCTACACTGTTGTGCGCGCATTATAAGATGCACGATGGAGACTGTCTCGCGTGCACGCTCTTGCTCGCTTGGTCTAGATTCCGGGATATTTTATTCAATTCGCGGGCATCAGGGAGCCACTATAAATACACGAGAGACTCTTGGAACTTCTGGGAGACTTGCTATGTCTGATATTGTCCACAAATAAAGAGAAAACTTGCCTAATGACATCTCACCTATTTTTTTTTTCTGTGGCGCGGCTCCTTTAAATGCGCTTACGTCAGCGTTATAAAACGCAAACACTGGCCTTAAAGTGACGGTCTGTGTGTGTTACAGACCCGGTAGCGAATACAACAATCTGATGTACATGCCAGTCTGTTCTTGTGGATTTGTTCTGTATTATGTTTCATACTAATGTCTCCAGCAAACGCCACAATGCAAGACGAGACTGAGACAGAGTGAGTACCTTATTTGATATACAATCATAATACAATCTTGAAATGCGAGTCGCTCATGTAACATGACGTTTCCTATTGCTATTAGGCACACTGCATTTTTAACATGTCACCATTAACGTTAAATAGTCTATTCACCGAGTGATTGAAATAAAGTAATAGATTAATACTTGGTCTGTCTTGATTTGTTTAGGATGATCTCATAACGTTATGCAAAGTCATGCTGAGCTGTTACATCATATAGTTATAACTAGGTTTTTGAACTTTTTTTTTTTTTTACAGCTTTACAATTTTTTTTTATTCCTTATAGGAGTGTTAATTTTTAGATTTACGATTAAAATGTTGATTTAAATACCAATGGGAAGTTCTATTCATATGATGTACAATACAGTTCATAAAATATTATCTTAAAATAATAATAATTATTGCCTATATATTTAAAATGTAAACGTACATTTAAATGCTAAATAATGTTTTCAAATATACGGTGTACAGTCGCTACCATAAATATGGTTCTCCTTGACTTTCTGTGTTGTTATGGCTTATTGTTCATTCAAGGCTAAAAGAATTTACAGTGCTGAAGTCAACTCAACATACAGTATGACACAGACCATAAATGAAATAGTATTAAATTTTTTGTTTGGATACATTTTATAAAGCAATGCTTCTAACATTACATAACTCTTTTTTTGTGCTTGCATATGTATCATGCCCTCAAAGCAATATTAATACTGGTTTTATTGCCAGCAGGTGACAGGCTTGTTCTGTGTATAAAGGCAGCTGACGTAACGCTGTACTGTATGTACATAGACTGATGACATGTCATGGACAGTCTCATAGTCCTTCCTTTTGCTCTCATCCATTCACTGACTTTATATTTTTCTCAATCTTCAGACAGACCTCTGGGAACTGGTCTTGGTGGCCTTCTTGGAGACCAACATCCATGTCATTATTGAAAAGTGCCGAAGCTAAAATTCTTGCCTGTAAGATCCTTACTGTGTCCCCTTTTAATATTTAGATTTTTTTTTTTTTTTTTTTTTACTTAATGTGTTTGTACTGTGTATATTTATTATGAATATATATAAAGACATACTCATACATTATATATATTTAAAATATTTACATGTGTATATATTTATATACCTGTAATTTAAATTATAGTATATTTTGGATGTTATTGCTTGTAATTAATCGTTTGACAGCACTAATTAATGTGTGCATGTATATACAGTATACATTTATAATTAGTGTGTGTGTGTATATCCTTAAATAATATGCCCATTCTGCCTGTTGTTCAGGTCTCCAGAATGACGTTTGGTCCAGATTTGTGACGTTGCCAAATCAAAACAGAATATGGACCCTTAAAGTCACCAACAAATCAGCTCGCAGACATAAAGATCAAGGTAGAGTTTCTGTTCCTCTTCTGCAGTGACTGTAGAAGTAGTTTACACAGTTAGATATTGTTTGACTGTTTCTCTGTCTGTGTGTAGCTGCTCAGACACCCCTAGTGATGGTCCACGGGTTTGGAGGGGGCGTCGGCCTTTGGATCCATAACCTGGATGCTTTGAGTCAGTCTCGACCCGTCTACGCTTTTGACCTGCTGGGCTTCGGTCGCAGTTCTCGCCCTTCATTCCCATCTGATGCCTCATTGGCTGAGGAGCAGTTTGTGACTTCTATAGAGCAGTGGAGACAATCGCTGGGGCTTGAGCGCATGATCCTATTGGGCCACAGCTTGGGTGGTTACCTTGCGACATCCTATACCATCCAATACCCAGAAAGGTACTTAAAAAAAAAAAAAAAAAGCTTATAAATTATTGTACACTAATTGCAATAGATTCTGAGTTATATTGAATCTGTTGAGTTATAGTTTATTTAAACTCTATATTTTTATGGAACACAAAATAATTTTTCTTTTTAAATGCAGAAACAAAAAAAAACAAAATTATAATTTAAAAATAAATAAATAAAAATAATAAAATAATCATAGACTTTTTTTGTTTGTCAGACTTGATCATGTTAAAATTGTTATTATAATGAACTAGATGACCTTGACAGCAGGTGTGTTTTTGTCCACTAGAGTCAGTCACCTCATCCTGGTGGATGCGTGGGGTTTCCCTGAGCGACCTCAGCCTCAGTTACAGGGGTCAGGAGGTCAAGGGTCAGAGGTTAAAAGGGTCTCGCCGCCTCGCTGGGTGAAAGCTGTGGCATCAGTGTTTAGCTTCTTCAACCCGCTGGCCGTCATCAGAGCGGCCGGACCATGGGGTGAGTATAATCAGCATGATGACAGCGACTCAAAAAAGAAAAAAAGAAGCTAGCAAGTTGCTTTATTGTTCACTACTAACATACTAACATACTAGCATACTAACTGAAATCTATTCTCATATTTTACTGTTATAGAATTATATTCATAAGCTTACATGAAGCACACAAGATATGCAATTTACTAGTGATTTCAACATAGTTCCTTAGTAAAATTAAGCTGCCTTGTACAAGATTTCTGATGCTTCTGCTATAATAAGTGTGCTTTTTTATTTTTCATTGACACAAACTAGGACTGTGAGTATTGTAAAACCATTATTCAGTATAATAAAATAACTATAATTTGATTTATTATAGATATTATATTACAATAATAGAATTTTCTTCATGGTTTACATGCATTTTCTAGTTTGTGATTACAGTGTTAATTTTTTTTTTTATTCGACTTATATTTCTACCTGATATCAAATATTTAAGAGCTTCACAATACTACATATAATCATTATACATTTTATAATAATTGTATTTAATTATAACATAATTCAAATTAATTGAAATAATGTTATATCTTAGCAGTGCATTCATGATTAATGTTCCTTTTCTAGTTTGTGCATAGATTTCGAACTTAAAAATAACATTTTCTACCTGTTATATATACCTTAGATTTTAACCAAAACTTGGTATCTAATGCTGCTTTCCTTTTTAACTTTTTTCCTTTAAAGTAACAGTTGATGTTACTCTAGAATCTGTTATTCAAAACACATCACATGACATGTTCATGCAGGTCCAGGGCTGGTGAACCGATTCCGTCCCGACTTCAAGAGGAGGTTTGAGGATCTGTTTAATGATGACACCATGACCCAATACATTTACCACTGCAATGCTCAGAACCCGAGGTACTGTGTTTCTACACACGCATTCTCCTAAAGATGTAGAAGAAACTCTATATTTCATTGTCCTTTCCTCTCAGTGGCGAGGTGGGCTTCAAAGCCATGTCTGAGTCTCTCGGCTGGGCCAAGAGGCCGATGGTTCATCGTGTTCATCTGCTGCCCCCGTCGATGCCTGTCAGCATGCTGTACGGCTCACTGTCGTGGGTGGACTCGTCCACTGGAAACACAGTCGCTCAGATCCGAGGGAAAAGCCCCACCAGCATCACGGTGAGATATTGGTTGCGTTTGCAATGCAGGACACTTTTTAAATTAATTGTAGAGGTTGAAAATAAAATGTCTGGCTTTTCTCTCTGTAGCTGATTGAAGATGCTTCCCATAACGTCTACGCCGACCAACCTGAAGAGTTCAATCGAGTGGTTGAGAGCATTTGTAATACTGTAGACTAAATAAGATGCACATTGGTTTGTAGGTGTGGATTTTTATTTTTGAAACATATATTGAAACATTTGCTGTTCTCAGACCTTGTCGCTTTTATTCTAATTTTAATATTTGTGGCCTTCAAGTGTGGACAGGCTCTGAGATTGTACTGCAGTTTAATGGAAGCTGGTTGTATTTGTATTTTCTAAGCTAGATTTTATTCAGATTTCATTTCAATCATGCACTGAGAAAGTTATGCTGTTAAACCTGTGTCATGAATGCATTGACAATGTTTGGACAGTCATATTGACTAAAAGAAGAGATGTTTAATCATTCATGAGCATTATAAACGATTGTCTGTTTTTATAATGTGCATATCTTAATACATTACTATAACTTTAAAAAGAGGTGTTTGCATTTTTCTCTTTATAGACTATATAATATATAATGCTTTTCTCCCTGGTTCCCTTTTTCCATTGGCTTTTGGGTTATTGCAGAAAATGACACTCAGTGACCAACACAGTTTTGTGATTCTTACATGTCTACTTCTTTAAAAGTGAACGCGTTTGTTATTCCTGAAGCACAACCGCACCTGATCATGTGACTTTAACATCACAACCATGAAGGTTTTTTAAACTCTTTCAGTTTTTAATAAAACTTTTTCCTTGAAAAAAGTTTGAGCTAGAGTAGTTTGCAAGAGTGCAATTAGAAACACAAATGAGTTTAAAGCGGACTTGTTATTGCAATTAAATAACACTACGAGGCGCTAGAAGCAGTATTTAGCTTTTTGAGAAACAGTATGCCAAGCAAAT
>JAUCMS010000504.1:0-11711 GCA_032357445.1 Enteromius radiatus | reverse complement strand
TACATTTCAGAGCCACGCGCTGGAGGGCGTTCCCAAAGCGTCACCTCGACGCAGCTCGAGTTCCTGAAGAGGAACATGAATTTTTGAAAACATTGCCATCATGCACATACACGTTTAGTCTGTGTTCAATGTGTGGAGATGTGTGTTATTTCTTTACAAAATGTTATGAACTGCACTTTTGTAAAAATTAAAAACACAGTTTTGAAATTGAAAGCAGTTGGACAGGGTATATTTAAGACATGCTTGCGGTTAAAACTAACTCTTTAAAAAACAGAAACAGACACATTCATCTTTAGTATCAATTTAGTACCAAGGGTTGCAATGCTTTCAATGTGTTGGTAAAACATTTTTGACAGCATATACATAGTGAGTATGTTTCTGGCCTAAGGGTTATGAATGTACTATTGTACCTTTGTGGTTATGGTGACAGAATATTGCACTTTGTCTCATTACTAGTTTGACTAATAAACATGTCACATAACTGGCATTTACTGTAAAGTGCCAGGTCTGAATACATAAGCATACCATTAAGGATAAACCGTTTTGCTTTTGAATTGTGTTGTTTTGTTTGTAAATTACAGTAACATAGGTTTGAACACATGTTTAGACTGTTTGTTGCATTATCCATGACATGAAATCCAGCCAGGGTTTCTATTGAGAAAAGATCAGGCATAAATATTTAATAAAATGCAAAATGTATTTTCCAGCAACATTTTTGCAAAAATATGACCTTTTATGATATACTCAAATTGTGCAATTAACAAAAATAAAACAAACTTGACTTGGTTTAAAGAATGCTTAAACAATAATTGCTTATTAGCATGCATATTAGTTTATTAGTACTTAAAATGGACATATTCTGCAGTACCATATTCTACATTCATACCACCAATGCTAAACTAAACAACTACTAACTATTAATAAACAGCAGATTAGTAATGTCTTGAGGCAAAAGTCGACCATAAAATAAAATATGACCAAACCCTTATTAAACCTGCACTTTTGTTTAGATGAACATATTTTAAGTGTACTTGGGTTTTAGTTGTTTGTACTCTTTTGATAGTGTAGCATATGAAATAACTTTGGTTACACTTTATTTCGATAGTCCATTTTGACACTCTACTAACTATAAATATCTTTGTAACTGCATGTCAACTACATATCAACTCATTCTCATTATTACACAACTGTCTAATAACTCTCAGTTAGGGTAGGTTAGTAGAATAAATTGACATATAATTTCAAAGTTTCTGATAGTCAGTATGTAGTGTGTTGTGGAACCATCACAATAAAGTGTTAGGAGATATTAAGTAAGTTGACAAGTTACTTACTGCTAGTCGAACATATCTACAGTGTTACCATATTTTTATAATAGAAGCAAGACTGAATATTGACAAGAATATCGACAGACTTTATATTGGCTTCATGAATGAACTATTTAAATCTTATCACAAAACAAAATGTCAAACAGGAGTCTCTTTATATGCTACATAATTCACTGGAAGTACAATTAAAAGTAAATTTAAAGAAAATTCATTTCTAAAAAGGGAATCTTTTAAGTCCAACAATATTATGAAAATAAACACTAAAAATATGATTTCAAGTCCACTTAAAATTAACCTTCCAACTGCAATTGCAGTATAATAAGTATTAAACTGATAGTTTGCTGAGATTATATTTCAAAGTGTAATTTAATCAATTAAAATTTGGACCAGAAATACGTCAACTACTGTATACCTAATTTATATACTTGTTATATAGTTCACAGTTGCAACAGGAGGAAAAATGAAACAAAACTAAAGACTCTAGGTCCATTGTAATCATAGCCTACTACAGTTTTTTTTTTTAAATGGATATTACTAAATCAAATTCAGGAGAATCATCTGTTTACTATTGTTCCTTTGAACCTCAACATTTGGTGGCATGCTAAAATGTCATGAAACAGATCACAGTACTGCATATTTGCCATTTATTGTATTAGAGTCAGTGCTAGACTCAAATAAAAGATTACACAACATGGATGACTCACACTGTTGTTCATATGCTTTCTTGGTGATCAAACTGAAGAGATTAGATAGTCATTTTGTCAAGATGCACTCCAGCATGTTTTTGTTCATGCATCAATATAAAAGTGATGCAAGATTTAAAATGAATATCACTGCTTGATGTTTCCTTTCAACAAGAATACCAGCTTGGGGAAAAACAAACAAACAAAAGGGGAGTAAAAGATATTCTAGCTGCAGTGTCAAACAGTATCTTGAAAACTATGTACTGATGGCAAAGTATTAACAGAAATGTGTAAAAACCTGTTGTTTGTATTGATTAAGCAAAACACATTCCGAACGAATAGCTTTTCTGATTAATTTCTTGAAAATTGGACTCAGAACATCAGATGTCTACCCAGTATCTCAAAGAAATCTTTTAAAGACCAAAGAAAATTCAGTTTTTCATGCCATGTGCCCTTTAAATTATGCTAATTGCCCGGAGATGATGGGCTGTACAGTATGTTAATTCTGAATGCAAAACTCCTTCCCCTGCTGTTGGGCACAGTAACACATCTGGCCACTCCACAACAAAACCCTAGAAATGATTCCAGAACACTCTGATGGCAGCGCCACATGTTAGGTGTTTGAGAGGAAGTGAGATCGTTGAGCTGTAGGAGAACAGCCCACATGGCAGCACAAACGCGATTGGTGAAGAGCTTTTAGCTGGCAGGCTGAGAGCGGGACTGTGTCATCAGCTGTCTATCTCCAGTGCAATAACAACAAATGTGTTAATTAAATGAGCTCTGTTGTATACTTCACACAGATGGACAACAGACACAATATGAGTCAGAGGAAAGAATCCACACATTAAAAATAGAAAAAGAATTCTAACTTTATTGTTTTATACTACCCTTTACTGCCTACCTGGTCTCATGACATACATGAGTATATCACTGCAGTTTCCAAAAGAAATGAACACTAGAGGCTGTAAAACCCTGACACCTTTTAATTAAGAAAGTGTAATTTTCACACAATTACTTAAAGAATGTCATGTTATGATTTTAAAAACAATCTTAATATGCTGGGCTATTTTAACTGAACAAGCCTACAAAAATTCATCACCAGATGCTCCTTACATAAAACATACAGCCATCCTCACATGTCCAAAGAAGAGTGAAGTTGCTTTCTTTCTGTGTGCATCATTACAATAGGGGTCCGTGCTTGAGAGTTTACATGAATTCAAAGAAAAGAAGGCTGGATGAAAACAATTTATCTTGAAGGTCTTGGGTCATGTAGAATGACAAAACAGCACAAATGCAGGGAGGCAGGAGAAGGTAAAGGTCTAATCTTCAAGGTGCTGCATTAGTCAGAAAAGCAGACAGAATGTGGTCACGGTATTATTGTAACTGTCTTCTTTTTCTTTATATTTTGGCATTTCCTAGTGATGTTTACACTTTCAGCACATGGTTCTATTTGAGCACATCAGCTTATATAAGAAAAAAATGCACAAGGAAATAAAAAAAAAAAAAAACAAACAAGAAAAACATTTGGCTTGGTAGGTTGTATGGACTGTTTAATGCAGACTAAATTGGCAAGAGACAAAAAAACATGACTTCCAATTTCCAATCTGACTAGCTGGTCGCTATGCAACTTACGCTAGGATGTGTTATTTGAAACTTACCAGGTTTCGACAATTAGCACTTCTGAAGAGAAAAAAAAGTCTGATTTCAAGGGATCAAACTATTCAAAGAAAGCTAATAAAGCAGGCAAATGAGATATTCTGAAGCAGAAATGTATGTTCAGCTTTCTCCGAAATGAATTATTCACTTAAACAGCATAACTGTGATGGATATACTTTTGGACAGAGGGAAGGAAGTCCGTACACATTTTCCTCCTTCAATTTTGTCCTCACAATCTTTTGCAGAGACCGTTGCCCCACATTTGAATTAGCTACTTTTGACCAGCATGCAGGTCTGTGTTTGTGGTAGTATTGATTTTAGAATTAAATTGCATATATCGGCCTAAGTGGCTAGTTCATGGCCGAACTAGGCTGGAATTAGGCTTGTGAAATGTCTGGATTCTTAACTCTTACCCCACCAGTGATTTCTTGCATCAGATCACACACAAAAAAAGTAAAAAAAAAAAAAAAAAATATATATATATATATATAAATAAAAATGTAAAAGAGAAAAACAATAATTTATTATTTTTATTTCAACATCTGAATGTGGGTAAGTTTCAAAAGCAACATTTTGAGCAAAATTTGCCTTGATTTTGTTTTTTGCATATGCAACTACTTACATAGACAGCCACTTGTTTCTGTTTCCTCTTCGCTTGTTTTGCTCTAGAGACTCAGTACCCTTTCACAAGATGTGTAATAGTGCCTCCTACCATATAATAGTGAAAACACTGTAAAATACATAAAATGACATATGTGATATACTAAAGCATAACTACACTGGCCTGTCTCTGAAATTAAATTGGTCTTTAATGGAAAATAGTAGAAAATTGTGTGTGCTCATCTTTAAACGAGCAGATCAAACAATGGAGCTCAGGCATAGTAAATCTGATTATTTACAGGTTTTTTTTTTTTCTTTACTTCTAGGTTTGGTTTGCTTGTGCCCTGCAGCATGCAGACAGAGAGGGGAAGGACGTTCATTCTTTGTCTGATCTTGTCCTTGTATGACAAATAAATAAATACAACAAAGAACTAAATGGAGGTCTTGAGACTGAATGCAAAATTCAACTGAAAACGTCCCCTCCGGCCTCGATGAAGCTTTGCTCTTTAACTATTATTTGAACAGTAAAACATTTTGTACCTCTCTGCTGAAGGTTTCAAAAAAATAAATAAAAAACATACAAAATTGAGCCATGCTGCCTTAGCACAGATCTGAGTTCAGCTAGAGTAACCATTTAATGTAACTGCACCAATTTAGGCGTAATACGTAATTTACCAACAACAATATAGCATCTAAGCTAGCTGAATTGTTTTTCTTTTGCCATGTTGTTTTTGTTTTGTTTTCTTTTTATTAATTTACTTTTCTTTTTTTTTTTCACTTCATACCAAACAAGATTTAGCAACAAGCCCATTACAGCAGTGTGCGTTCTGTCCTCTGAACTGTGAAATAAAATGGATTCAGTTCACAAGCAAAGTCCTGGGATGAAAAATTAAACATTTACCATAGCAACACGCTTCATTTGGCCTCCAAAAAGGGTCTGCCGGGACTTGTGATGACGCTTTGACTCAAAATGTAATCGTAATTTGCTTTAATATGTAAATGGAATTGTTGCAGTACAGAAAGTACACAAAACGGTAAAGCAGCAGAAAAATTTAATGCATAATTTCCGGATCACATATTGCTAAGATGAATTGGTGAACAGAAAAGTGGCCATGTTTGATTAGGGTTTGATCTAAAATGAGATGCGTTCTTCTGTTGTTCTTAAACGAGAGCGCTTTAGAGACCAAACTACGACAATGTGCACTAATATGGATAATTATGAAAAGGCATATGGTGTGCATAGTGATTTCAGGCATGTGCATAAGATATGAGGTGGTTCAAACAGTCTGTCAGACTGGAGGGTCTTTTTAATCATATTGGATGGCCCTTTTAATCACACTAAGCAGCTGGGCCAAAACAGCAAGTCTTTTTGATTCATTATGTCAGGCGAGCCAACAGTATATTCTAAGAAGACCTTAAAAACCTGACAAACACAGATACATAATTGTATCCTGGTCCTACATTGCACTTATTTTTTGATGTAATTAGTATTTAAGGCCACCTAAAATAAAGTGCGACATTTATTCTTTACAAAAAACACAGCTAAAGGTATCGTTCAATAAATATCAAATGAACTGAGGTGGTCTTTGGAAAATAACATTAGTTACAAGATGCTTTTGAGCCAGTACAGATCTGTAAGTGAAGTTCAGTGTTTCAAGCCATTTTAGCTTGATCCAGTTTAATTGGAGCAATCAAACACACTTTGCGGGTATTGATCAAGTATTAAGAGTCTTCACCCTCAGATTAAATAAGACATTTATGAGATTTAGTTTTATGTTTACAATTAGCTCATGTGAAAGACCACCATTGTGTTCCTTCAGTGTTAAGTTGCTTTGGATGAAAGTATCTACCAAAATCTAAATATAAATGTAATAATACTGGAATATTTTATAACCAGGGCTGTTAACACTAACATGTTGCATGCAAATAATTAAAAAAAACACAGTTTATACACTGAATATCTATATTAAAACTTTAATTCTGTGTGTGATTAAAAACAAAGCTAATTAAACTAATCAAATAAACTGTAAATATAAAGAAACCTTTACTTTTGAGAAATTTAGCTGTTAACCAAACTAAAATATCCCCCACTGCCATTCAGAGTGTAGAAATAGTTATGTAAACACCAAATGAGTAGGTCATGGCAGTGTCAAATACATCTTTGCATATGTAAAACTACCTTGAAAAATGCGGGAGAAGATACTCGATACTAAATTACTGCAGCTTTGCATTTTATTGTCTGTTTTTGAGAAATAAGTTTATTAAGTGAAAGAAGAGAGAGAAAGAGAGAGAGAGAGAGAGATTAAACCTTATTAAATGCTTTTATGAATCAACATTCATTAAAGCCGGGAGAACGGCGAACTCCGAACTCTAAGGATTTGAGCCCTGGCGCGGGCAAGAGTTCGGCGTTTGGCTCGGTCTCTGTCTGCCCCCCTCAGAAGGCATGCATTGGATAGAAGGCGGTGAAGGGGTGGAGGAGGGGTGCACAAAAGCGAGATGCGGAGGAAAGGAAAACTGGGACATTTATAGTGAAGGGAAGTGATTTGATGTGCGTATGATTTAGTAGTCCAGCGATCCTCTCGAAACTATGTTATTAGCAAAACATTCACTTATAATCCATTAAAATGTTTACTTATTTGTATGTATGATCATTTATAACACACAATGAACACCATAATAAATTTACAACATTTATAACGGACTATATCATATCTTGATATTGCTTATTTGCACAGTACAGCATTTTGTGAGTGGTTAGGTGCAGAGTGCTATTTGAGGCAATATTGAGGCTAATGTGAGCTAGCTAATACTTTCAACTGGGAAAAATTGCAATGTTTATTAGATAAAGCTAAGAGTATTAGTAGACTAGGTAGGGTTGGTAGAATGTTTCCATACTTGCTAACTATCCTATACTCAGTATGTCTGTAGAAGAACCATCAAAATAAAGTGTTAGCATATATACACTACTTATTCTCTAATGAAGGCTAGTTGACATGTAGTTTCAGCTGTTTTAAGGGTACCATCAAAATAATCAAATTGATATTATATTAAAAAGAAAGGGGGGGAAAAAGTGTCATATTACACATTCGTCTGATGTGATATGTGATCTTACGGCTGTTTAAGGAAAAAAAAATATATTGTTGGTTATTATTTGTCTGCTTTAAGTAAATGTGTTATAAATTATCATACTCTTAAAAGCTATAGCCACAAATACATATTATAACACATTAAAACTGTTCTTATAAATACTCATGAGATGATACAACACATTACAATACATTTTTTATATAAAATACAATGCATTTTTTTATATAAAATAATTTTTATACATGGCATTGTTCTTTTCTTTATGTTTGACTACTCAGTTATGAGAATGTATAGTGCATATGTGCAGACACTATGTGACATACTTTCTGTGATAATTATAACTGATAATGCTTTAGATTAAGAGTTTAATAAGAAAAGAACTGTGCAAACTAATTATAGACTATTCCTTTCTATAACATTAACACAGTCGTGACAGTATTGTCTCATGTTGACAGAATTTTAACATAATTCACATTCTGGCCAAGAACAATGACTAGTTCTGATTAGTTAGAGTTTGTCAGATCGAGAAAGTGCTTTTTCTGTCAGTGAACAGACTACGGTGACTGATGTCGGAGACTGAGGCTAGTTTTTCAGTATAAAGATAGACTCCCTACACCATGTGAAGTCAAATTCAAAATGACATCAACACTTAAATGCAAATGCATCATGAGCCAATTTGAGCATTGCGTAGTATATGCATTCAGCAGGCTTTTGTGTTATTATTCTTGCATACACACCTCCCACATAATGCGAATTATCTGGTAATAATATGCTGCACTTCAAAAAGTCAGCAGCCAGAAAGGTCAAACCTGTAAGTGACCAGAGGTTAATACTGTACAGTAGCTTAGTATTTTTCTATACAATTCAAGGCATGCATGAAGCTGATTAAACATACTCTTTTCAGTATAACAGCACAAGCCTCTGAAGAAGATAGCAGCTAATTTTTTTCTCCTCTTCTTACATGAGAAAGGCATCTGCCTCTGATCCAGAGTGAAACATGGCTATTCCATTTTCATCATGTTAGACACTTCTGCTTTCATCCACGTTGGGCCGTGATCATCAATCTCTCCGCGACAAGAGCCCCTCTGCCTAATGAATGCTGATGCTGAATTGATTTGTGGATGGGATGAGTTAATTTTAGATCTCCGTCAGGGCCCCTCATAATCCTGATGGCCCCACAAGAGCCTTGGATGGCCGAGGATACATCACTTCCTGTATCTGATGATCTGCTACCACGAGAGACAAAACGAGATGGACTGGGCGTTCCCTTGCCTGAACTCTTAATCATCCAGAATGTGCATATGCCCTGCTAATTTCCCATATACATGAACACTTTATAATAGATGCCACCTTACAACTTTTGTAAAGCTTCAGTGTAATTTTTGTGATAGTAGCTGCGAAAACAAATGCAGGCACATGTCAGGCAGTAAATTAAAAATAAATAATGTTGCCTTGTATTAACCAGACACACATTACAGTGTGAGGGAATTTTTACATTGTTTCCCCGACAGCAACACTATGATTTCTGCAGCTTCACTTTGTGAAGATAAAAACATGGCATTGCGGAATGCAAAGTCATTCTACTGAATAGAAGGTATTATAAAACAAGTCATAAAATACCTGGATTGGCTTCATTTTATGATAACGTTCTTAGAGCTGCATAAATAATATGGTTGATAAGATGAGGTATTGCTTTTACTGGTGAAATTACGATTAACTAGAAAGAGTTGAATTCACTTCTTTTTTTTTTTTTTTTTCATGCAGATCTATGAAACAACCATAAGCTACAGTATATATTTGCCTTGGCCTATGTAGCTGATATTATATAAAAAAAGAAAGAAAAAAAAAGTGTCATATTACACATACATCTGATGTGATATGTGATCTTACGGCTGTTTGAGGGAAAAAAATATATATTGCTGATTATTATTTGTCTGCTTTAAGTAAAGTAACATATGTTAAATGCCAAGATAGGAGATTTATAATGCATTATAACTATGAGCAATATGATCCTTTGTAAGTAAATGAATTGTGTTCATTGTGTGTTATAAATTATCACACTCTTAAAAGCTATAACCACAAATATGTAAATATTATAACACATTAAAACTGTTCTTGTAAATATTCATGAGATGATACAAGTTATTTGTAACGCATTTTTGTTAAATAAAATCATTTACTTTATGTTTGACTACTCAGCTATGAGAATGTATAGTGCATATGTACAGACACTATGTGACTTACTTTCTGTGATAATTACTGATAACTGATCACGCTTTAGATTAAGAGTTTAATGAGGAAAAGTACTGTGCAAACTAATTATAGAATATTTCTAACCTTGCATTATCGTTGAGAAACACAAGTTAGTGTGAGGCTAAATCTGTCTCGAGACCTGTTTCCCGCCATATTAGTACGATTCCAGCTACTGAGCTGCAACACAGAGTCCCAGATGTTCTACTTCCTTTGAGCACAGTGATACAATGGATGAGTTACAATGTAGGATTATGACACAGTTAAATGTTCAAACGTGTACAAAAAAAAAAAAATAATAATAATAATAAAACAAAATCAGAGAGAGAAATGTTGAATAGAAGCATCCTTGTCCTATGGAAGCCTTCCGACTATTTGCCCTTTTCTAACTCTAAATTAGAGTTACAAACTCAATAATAATGTCATCATGTTTGGTTTATAAAAGAAGGATTGTATAAGTCAAAGTGCTCAGAAAAAACAAGGTTGTAGTGTTGCATATTACTCCTTTACTCGTCATACTGTGATATAGTTTGAGTATTTTTTATTTAGTGTTATGACAAATATGTTATACGGTAATATGTGTGAAATTGTGTGGTTTACCAGAAAGCATATCATAGAAATAAATGTAATTTTTTCATGTTGATTGGCAGTCCTACTTTAAACACATTGTTCAGATATGACCAGCCCATGCTCCATGGAAAAGCATGTCTGTGGCAATATTCAGCTAATTAAATTGCATTGCTTCTTACATGTTTTGCAACACATGGTGTGTTAAAAGTGTGTTTCATTTTATCCAAAGCAAATGAGGTCGAATCTGACAATGTTTTATTATGGTGGTTGCTGTACGTACATAAAAAAAAATGGTGTTAAAAGGTTTATGGTCTTCTACAAAGATGATATACTACCTACAATAAAACAAAACCATTTACAAAAGCAATGCATTTGCTGAAGCATCTCTCACACTTGCTTGCTTTTGAGCTATTTTATCATGGTCTGAGTTTCACACGACTCATAGCCATGCACTCTGCAGAACAAGTGCAATAGAGTACCAGGTGAGCTACCAAGCAAGGTTACAAAATGTGATACAAAATGTATTAGTTTACTGTACAAATCATGCACTATAATTAATGTTTTGAGGTCACAACATAGTATTGTGCATTGAATCACACAAAAATATGTCTATTCATTTAATCTATGAAATAATTTTTGTGAAATGAGCAACAGTTCACTAGCGTTAATTTTAGATGAAATCTGCGGTGAATTGTACTGTAGGTATGTTTTACAACATATAGGTAGAGACAGAGTTTTAACAAGCCCTATGTTGAATGTGGCACATGCTTGTGGATGCTTGCAGTGAAACGTTCTGTTGCACCACTGGCACTGGTAATCTATGTCCTCTCCTACAGCATGCGATTGATTTATGCAGAGTCAACAAGCTTCTTATTGAAATGGAAAGTGATTTATCGCACACATGTTGTGCAGTAAGCGCTTTTGTGGATTTACTTATGCGGTACAGCCGTCGAACATATTAGGTAGCCAAGCCGGCAATCGGAAAACAAACCCCTCTGTGCTCTGTGCTACGTACTCTTTTCAGAGATCATAGACTCCTTGTGGAATAGTCATAATTTATCTAAAGAACGTTTATTCCGAGGATTGTTTATAAGTGCTCAGGGAGCTACAAATCTGTAACTCTCTGCACGCGCCTGCATGATGATGGCAGAGAAAAAGAACGGCGTAGTGAGCGGTCCTGAAAGAAAAGGTTTGTATCTGCAAAAGGGTGCGTCAGTATACTGGAGGGTGTCTCAATCAATAGCTGTGTTTACCGTTCAAATGTCTGGCCTTCTTTGGCCCAGGCTTTGCCTGAGTGCCTGAAGCCATCTAAATCCCAGTTTCCCCATTCAACAATACCAGTTGCTCTAGATCTCCAGCATTCTAAAGCAGTGATACCTGCAAAACAAAAGTGTACTTCATATTCATTTCATTAAGTAAATTCAAGTTTAAGTAGTTTTCCTAGTATGCTTCATGTGATGGGTGTTGTCTGATATGTACATAGAAGGTATGTAGCTTAGGTAAGGGGAAAAAATGCCCAGAAATGGTTTTACAGGTCCAT
>JAUCMS010000503.1:0-11716 GCA_032357445.1 Enteromius radiatus | reverse complement strand
TACACGATTCACGTGGGTCACTATATTTGGCTTCAAAACGGCGA
Source organism: Enteromius radiatus (assembly GCA_032357445.1). Lineage (NCBI taxonomy): Eukaryota > Metazoa > Chordata > Actinopteri > Cypriniformes > Cyprinidae > Enteromius > Enteromius radiatus. The sequence goes on along the minus strand of JAUCMS010000503.1, from coordinate 11,672 downwards.
ATTTCGCCGAAAGGTGAGGGATTGTCATGCCTGTACATACCTCCGCAAATAATAAATCACACTTCACAGTCCATGTGTGCTGATTGTTTAATTTTGCATTGTGAAACACTCAAATTCACATTTATTCAATTAACATTTTTTAAAAAAAGACAATGTTCTCATGTTGCTCCGAGTTTTCTTTGCCTTCTCCTAGATCACTCTAAAATAAAGCAAAGCCCTCAGCAGTATCCTGGGATGAATTTATACCGGCTCTTTTCCTAAGATCAATACACAACCTTGTCTTTCGAGTCAGCGTGTTGTGCACGCGCATCTGTTTAGTCAAGGCGAATTTACAGCCATTCACAAATTTCTCTGACATCCAGAGTGAGAAATAAATAGAATTTTAAGCAATCCAGAAAATCACAGCGGTTGAAAAGGAAAGTGCAAATTTTGCTCTATACATTAGTAATTTCAACACCCTATTATTACCCTAGCCGTAATGCATAGGCCATTCAACACCAACAGGCTTTACACCAACAGTTATTATTCATGCTGGCAAGCTCAATTGAAATGTTTTTGTTTTTTTAAAGGAATTATTAAATTATTGTCTTGGACAACGAGGGACTCTGGAGCTGAAAACCAGTGGTATAGAATCAGGGTTCGTATTAAAACTCAATTTTTTCCGTTTATAACTTCTTCAAACAAGTCGACGCTTAGGCTACATAAACACTGAGCACCATGGACAGCGCTAAAACGTATATGTGTCGCGCGACAGAACCGAGACGGAGCAGCTGCGCTGCAGAGGTTTATGTCCTCTTAACCTGGATGTTGCTCCCAGTAATCCCCAGGAGAGAAGACGGACTTACACGTCAGCTGAGAAGGAGGTACACTAACATCAACACAGTAGCCCACAGTTCCACAACATATGAGGATTGTAATCACCACACGGTGGAGCAAAGGGACGCCAAACTTTATTACCACTTTTGAACCGAGCAACAAAGTTCAGCAATAGCACTTAAAATCCACTGCAATTAACTATCTTCTGTATGGATCGCAGTCTGTTGTCAAAACGCCACAGCACATTAAATGTTTTGCTTTGCCCCAGAAAACAATGCAGTGACTTTTGTTCAATGTGTACTCAGAACGGATTGCGATGATTGCGTCCAACTTGAGTGTGATCAGTTGCAGGAGGGCGAACAGCGCGCTGTGCCTCAGCGCAGTGGAGGAACATTTGGAGGCGTCCTCCTCCTATCGCAACCTCAGTCCGACCGGCCACCTGCTCGTAGCGGTGACCTTGGGCTTCATCGGCACTTTCGGATTCCTCAACAACCTTCTGGTTCTCGTGCTGTTCTGCCGCTACAAGATTCTGCGGTCCCCCATCAACTTTTTGCTGGTGAATATTTGCTTGAGTGATCTCCTGGTTTGCGTGTTGGGCACGCCGTTCAGCTTCGCGGCGAGCACTCAAGGGCGATGGCTCATCGGCAGCACTGGATGTGTGTGGTACGGCTTTGCCAACTCGTTGTTAGGTGAGTGTTTTGCAGAATGGACTGTCTTTCCACACCTACTGTAGACTGTGCGTTATTCAGTTCATCAGATGTTTTTTCATTCAGTAAAGATCTGAACTGGAACGAACCGTTCAAACTATCAAAAACTCTGTTAATCAGTTTAGATTAACGTGTAACGATGACTAAACTTACATGATATGTTTGTGCTGCGGCAGCTTGTGCATAAAATAAAATAAACCACATCTGACACGCTTTTTAAACTTATTTAAAAGACAAGTGACACTAAAAATGTCATCTATTCATGCTAGTTTCATACACTTTGGAAAATATGCATAAATATAATACAAACTGTTTTTTGCAAAACGTGTAACATTCATTGGTGTTGAGTTATTTAGTTTATTTTGTTAATTATGTTTACTTATCTAAATGTCATACCTTTAAATCAGTAAAAAAGTAAAAGCTCTTAAAGAATTGCATAGAAATGCAGTTTTGACTAGCGTTTTACAGTACATCCATTACAATAAAGACAAATAAAGACAGAGTCCACTGCAGTTTCAGTACACAGACATAATTGCAGCTTACAACTGCAGATGAGTCTGAAGGTTCTTGCTGGAGGCAGCAAATCTTTTGCCCAAGTAAATTTAGTACCTTGAGCTAAAGTGATTCTCAGTCAATAGCTCAGTGATGAAGCACCACTTGGATAGCAGCTTTTCAGGTGCCTACCTTATCTTTATCATATATTAACTGAAACAAGACATGAAGCATTTGATGTTTTCCATAATTCAAATATTTCATATAATATGCTCCTCTTACAATGCAATGTTTAATTGATGTTATTTGTCTAACATACTGACTTATATTACTTATATTGTTGTTTTAGTAATGCATGAGTTCCAAAACTTGATCTTTTTTGGTCATTTACTTGACAGTTACAAATTTGTTTTACTGTTTCAGTGACGGTCATTTTAGTAGATATCATTATACATGAGATATTAGACAGTTAATTAATGTGCACATGGACTATTAGCTGAGAAAGAGGAATGCCATTAAGGACTTGCGTCTGATGAACACAGAAATGTAAGGAAAAAGAAAATGCTAGAAAAGTAGAACTCCAAACAAAGAAATCGTGAACGTAGATTAAAATCTTCTCTCAACCTTTCCTTGTCCATGTGACCCAATCTGAGAGAAGCACACTGACCTATCAGCAGACCATGGCATGTCAGGCTCAGCTCAACCTTTGAGTTTGATAACTATCAGCACATCTGTGAGCTTAGTGATGCAAAAATACCTTTTTGGTTTGAAAGTGAGGTTGCAATTGAGAAATACATTTAGTTTTTCCTTTTCCTTTTTCAGAACTGCATAGTATCTTAGAGTAATTCATCACAACAGTCACCAATGTGTTTTTCAGCATTCATAAAAATTCATTATATTAGAAGGACATACAACTGTGAAGATAATAACGTTGATGTTGAAGACATAACACTAATTTGTTTATAAAGAAAAAAAGGGTCTGTTGTTCAGTCAGGAACACTACTAAACGTTAAAATGCAGTCACATACATCAATCCACTTAGTATTTACCAAAAGTGTTTGTGTTTGTTTTCTTATGTCATGTTTTATACTTAAAGTGCCCCTATTATGGATTTTTGAGAATGACCTTTCATGCAGTGTGTAACACAGCTCTAAGTGAATGTAAACATCCTGCAGTTTTAAATTTTAAATGCACACCATGTATAATGTTATTGTCCCTCAAATGAAAGAGTCAACTCTGAATCATTGAAAGGAGTTAAAGTCCAAGCCATTTTTTGTTGATGTCACAATGAAACATTTGCATATTGCTCGCCCACTTGTTGGTCTTTTCACATTGGTATGAATGAAAATGCAAATTCATTCATTGCCACTAGGTGCTTTTGCAGCGTTAAAAACTCACAAACACTGCTTTAAATGAAAGCAACCAATCACCAGAGGGGATTGGAAAATGTAATCGTTGAACGAATAGTTGAACAAATAAGGTAAACAATAAGGACCCCTAAAACCAAAACTTTAAAAGGTACAAATAGTATTGTGTTTTGGCACACAGCATTGCTGAATTCGTAAAATCGATGAAAGTGACACCACAAATATGCAAATGAGATCCTGTACAGTGCAAAACACCAGTTTATGGATACACTTTATGGATTTATAACTTTGCAGATGTTTTACATTCACATACAGCTACATTACACACTGCACGAAAGGCAATATTGGAAATGGCATAATAGAGGCCCTTTAACTTTTAACCCTGTATAAGCACTTACTGTATGAAACATGAAGCAAGATTACCCAGGATTCCATTTACCACGGGTATAGACTGACCCAGGGTTAATTATTTCAAATGTGAAAGCCCTATAAATATTCATGCCCTATAAATAACAGTAATTAACAGTAAAAGCCTGGAGAAACATGATCATTTGAATAGGTAGTTGTTGGTTTTTTTAATCGGTGATGTATTCATATTATTTGTGCTGTGTTTTTACAGTATGTGTATTTTTATTATTATTTTTTGCATTTGATCAGATCGGCCTAATAATACTAGAACCTGTTTTACAGTATGTCTCGAGAAGGATCACTACAGTTATATTCTCCAGTAAGTCTCTTTTGAGCAGAGAATATTTGTCTTTTTTTGGCATCACAAGGCTGCCAGTGAATGCTGCAGAGCAAGACAAATCACATTTGATTGCTTTGTTTTTGGGAAAATCACCTCTTGGCAGCTTAACGTAGCCAGAAAATTAGATTTTGAATCCACCTCAGTATGGCTTGAGATCTTATGCAATTTTTCAGATGCTTACTACATCTGATTCATTTCCTTTGAGATGTTATGTGGACAATTTATCATTAGAATAAGCAAAAAAAGACTTCATGTCTCATAAAATGTTTCACTAGTTCACCACACTTCCTCTGCGATTAATGAAGTGCTTGTTTGGCGACTGTCCGGGAAACAGGCAGGGAACCTGGCGGACCCGGAGCCCTAGGGGAATCTACCCCTAGAAGGAGAGGGTTGAGTGATGCTCAGAGCCCTGTGGGGTCCCTGCTTGCCCCCTGGGAGGAAGAAACCAGTAGTGAAACATAATTCAATTTGATTATTCAATCTTGTCGACTTGAGGAGGGCTGTGAGGGGAAGGCGGTGGGATTCAAAAAACGAAGATGCTAGAGGTAGGAAGTGAGCGGTATTTAAGGCGTAGGAGAGAGTTACTGATAGGGTAATAAGGTAATGAGGAGATTGGCAACAGCTGGCTGATCGTTCTTGCATGTTCCTCCTGAAATTCATTATAAAACGCCATTTATGACTGTTGGTTTCATCTGGATTCAATTTGAAGAAAGTAATCAAAAAGTAATTTCATACTGCAGCACTGTGATCTTGAGCACTGATCCCAGAGGAACACTTTAAAAAGTTGGACCATGTAGGGCTTTAAAATTTAAGTTACATCTCTCCTTAACTTAGAAGAAATTAAATTAATGCCTATGAAATGTGTTATTAACATGGTTAATAATGCTGTGGTTGATGAGCATACTAAATATTACGATAGTAAACTAAAAAGTACTACATTATACATGTATACCAATCAATCCCCCCACCCCATTGTCATTGGAGACCAGTGTTGTTTTGGACATCACTGACTTTCATGATATGCATAAAAACGTCATTGCTCATAATATTTCACAGAAGAACAAATAATGCAACGAGTTAAAAGGTTGAGTGTATCAGGCCAGGTTCTTGGGGGTGCTTTCCCTCGAAGGAAATCAATAGCACTGTCAGTTAAAACTGTAATAATGGCATTTGATTTCAGATTTGGCAAAATTTCCAGTGCGTTTGAGTTTTGTTTTTTTATTTCTATTGTTTTTTTCAGTGTTGAGCAATGTAGCTGTATCTGTTCTTTTTTTGGACCCAACAGCCAATGAGAGGTGTTTAAGTTAAAATCCACTCACCGCTAGAATTGCTACAGGTGTTGAATGAATCATCTCAAAAAAAGTGTCAACATCATGTGAGATTCATTGTGCAGCATAGATAAATTGTCTGATTATAATGTAACTATATTAGATTTTGATGAACTAAGATGAGTGACAGCTTTTACTGATTATAAATGGAGCGCTCTTTGGGCCATATACAAAGGTTAGAAGACACTCAGTAATCTGATTCTGGAGCCTGGAGTATATTATGAGAGAACTGAATTTTTTTGGTGAACTATCCCTTTAAGGTGTCAAATAACTATGCTAGCCATCTAAGTGCATCTAGAGACCTAAAGACCAGTATGTTTTTACTAGAATCTCAAAGCTGGGGTATTTGGTATATACGGCATGGTCTAGTGGTTAATGCTGCAATCGGACTGTAGAAGGATTGTATTTCGGGTGAGCTTCATTGCGGTCATGCCCTTGAACCGGGTACTTCAGTTTATGTCATACGCCCTCCCTGTCAAACCATCACACAGTTAGCTGAACTCAGTGTAAACATGTTGGCCTTCACTAATACTCACAAGAAGTAATGGTGGTATTGTGGGAAACTTGATGCTGAAAATTAATTAACAAGCCATTGAGATTTAATTGTTATGAAGACATCGAAGTATCTCTGGTCTGGGTTGACGGACCTAGAAATTGAAGTGATCAGCATTAACAGATGTGCACACAGGGATTTACTTGATTAATTCATCAAATGCAGGATCTTTGCTAATTAAAATGTATGTAACTGTGCTTTGTTCCAACTCATATAAAAGCTCTAGGGCCTATAACCTGACCAAAAAGAAACTTAAAGGGTTTAGTTTACCTGATTTCAAAATACAATGCATTAGTCATGTACACATTCTTGTCCATTAATCTGATTAATGAAAGAAAATGGAAAAAAGGGCACAAGATGTTATGGAATTTTAGCTAATCCCAAGACTTTTGACAGTTCAGTCCCAGGCTTTAAGGTTCAAATTACACACCACACACTCTTATGCATTTGAATTTACTTCCTTGACATAAACACTTTGGCTCTGTGGTGCTATCAAAACTTTCTGCTGTTTGTAGAGTAAATGGAAGACAGAATACAAAGTGAGCTGACTTGTAGATCGCTTGCACCTAAAACTTCACAACAACAACAACAAAAAAAAAGAGTATGAATAAAAAAACAAAGACTTACTTATTAGACAACTCAACTGAACTCTACAAATCTACTTTCTTATGCACATCAAAGCTGCGGTTTATCAGTCTAGAATTAATAGTAGGACATGAGTTCAGCTCTTCTGAATGACTTTTCTATGCCTTTTAAAAACTATCCTTAATTGAACTCCATGTGAGCAGTCTGTTTGTGATGGAATGACACATTTAACTATTTAAATCTTATTGTAACACTATCGAAAAATGTCTTTATCTTTTTTTGCAGGCATTGTGTCACTTATCTCTCTGGCCGTACTATCATACGAGCGCTACTGTACCATGATGGGCTCCACGGAGGCTGATGCCACCAACTATAGGAAGGTGGCCGGCGGTGTGGTGATGTCCTGGGTCTACTCTTTAATCTGGACTCTGCCCCCTCTATTTGGTTGGAGCCGCTATGGCCCAGAGGGTCCTGGGACCACCTGCTCTGTAGACTGGACAACCAAGACAGCCAATAACATCTCTTACATTATTTGCCTCTTTATTTTTTGCCTGATGGCCCCCTTCCTGGTCATTGTCTTCTGCTATGGTAAGCTGCTGCATGCCATTAAACAGGTGAGTGAAACACTGCGCACTGTCATTGGTTATCTGAAATCAGTTTTTCAGCAAAAATTTTTGCATTTGCCCTTGGTAGTTCAGTATTTGATTAAGGTTAGGATATTTGATATTTAGCAGATGCTTATAGTCCATTCGCTGCAGGGAGCATCCTGGGGTTGTTTTCCACGTTCAAGGGCACAGTGCTGGTAGGGGGATCTCAAAAACTTTATACAGTAGTTCTAGTTGCCAGCATCTCTAAAGGAAATGTTGACCCCCAAAATAAAAGTTGTCTTTTCACATCCAAGCTCCAAAACAAACAAACAAAAAAAAAACATAAAATGCTGCCAGAGATATAAATGCAATTAATTACTGGATCTTATTGGATGCTCTGCAACTAGTTATTAGATTAGATATTAGTGACGTTTACTCTCTATTTCACTACATTTTTGAATAAGCCTCTGTACTCTTTACTCCATTACATTTATAGTGAGTGTTGCAATTACACAATACATTTTGCATGGTACCTAGCTCTGCAGGAGTTTATCTTAGCTACAAAAGTGCTGACTACAGGACACTAGAAGTACTATATCTTGTGCATTTTGCTCTTGCTCAACCAAACTTGTCAACAAGGCTACTTTACGAGTAGTTGTGGATGACATGTTTTTTAGGATTTCATTAGGATTGTGGGGTAGATGTGTATAATATGCACACAATACCATAATTTTCGGTAACACTTTACAATAACAGTACATGAATTATCATGTACTAATACATGAATTAACAATTACTTGATTATAAACTAATGATGAGTTAAGACATCTATTAATCAACAACTAACTTAACTACGACATGACTCAACAACATGAATTACTGCAAGAATAACGCCACCTTAATTACATGTTAGTTACTGCACATTACTTTGTGTATTAATTAACAATTTGTGGTAATCTAAATCAAACATGCTTTAATGGCACAAAGTTGTTTATAAATTTGCCCCCTGCAGCTGTCACGTCATGAATTCATGAGTTGTTAATGTATCATTATGTCATGACTTTACTTGGGGGCACATTATTACTAACTTGCTAATTCTTTATTAATAACTTATAAAGTAACATGAATTCATGACTTGTTAGCATCCTTAAAATTCGGTTAAATATAAATATTGCAAGAGGTTCTTTGTCATTCACTGATGTTTGTGACAGCTGCAGGTGGCAGATCTATAAACAGTTTCCCACAAATTGTTAATTAATACGTTAATTAACATGTAATTAAGGTGGTGTTATTCATAACTAATTCATGAGTCATGTCGTAGTTAAGTTAGTTCTCTTTCTCTTTCTTGTTTTTGTTACATGTTCTCAGTGCATTGTTTTGGATTTTTATGTCAATTCCTGTCTTCTTTGGTGTTTATAGTCCATTTGTTCATTGGTTCTCCTTGATTAGTCTCCTCAGGTGTGTCTTGTTATCCCACCAGTGTATATTTAGCCCTAGTATTTCTTTAGTTCCTTGTGAGTTGTTATAAGTAATGGTTGCCGGTTTGCTTGTCATTCTGGTTTTTGTTCGCTATGGTTTTTGGTTCATTGTTTGTTTTAATTTTTTCATTTAAACACTTTTAAGTGCTTCTCTAAGCCTATATTTAGTATAAGTCAAATATTTAAGTACTGTTAAAATCACATTCTCTAAGACTTTTTTGAAGATGCTCTTCAGTTGGTGACTTGTAACTTTTAGTGGAGTAATTTTCACTCCAGTGTATCGATACTATTACTCAAGCATAGTTTTCAGGTACTCTTTACATTGCTGAATGGTCCATATGACATATTCCATGTCTTGATAACATAATATTAGATCATTTTTTGCATCAGTGCTTAACAATTTATATCAAAAATGGATTTATCAATTCCGCAAATTGCTTTGACTGTCAAATGTCTTTTAACTGAACTGAACTCTTCAACTTGAAATATTGCCGGCCCATCTCAGAGGAGACTCCTCAAAGGAGTGTATTTGTGTTTGTGAAAGCTTTCAATTTCAAATACTGCTTGTCTGACATTTGTAACAAATACAGTGCTTGTCTTTTGATCTATTGTATATCAGTAATGACTTCATATTTGGTTGCATGGAGAGTGGGATGGAGAGTGCTTGGACAAAAGATGAGAAATGAAGTGGAAATTATATGTGCTGACCACTGACCCACAGAGGAAGGGATAATAATGTAACAGATGTATTTTTAACTGCTGGTTAGATTGATGAAACAACCTCTTCTAACTTACTGCAGTCACTGTTTCCAGCATTAATAAAGAAAAATAATAGGCTATAATCACTGACTGACAGCTGAGATATAAAATGTTTGCAATGAAGTCACTAAATAAAAATAAATAAATAAAATAAAAAAAATCTGTGGTATAAAACTGAATCCTGTGAAATCGAAAAGTGTAACCTGCAGAGTTAAGCAGCACCCTCAATAAAACAAATCAGGTGTGTTTGAACAGGATGAAGCTGAGCTCTACAGGAAGCTTGTCTTCTAAGCGGTTGTGTACATGAAACTGAAGATACAAAACCTTATGCATATAGGTTCTTGAAAACCAACCCAAAGTTTGTGCACATTTTGAAAAATAGTGACATCTTGCATGTGCATATTATGTGTTCATTCGACATGAACGTATATGTGTGCAGACATGTAGTAAGATAATTTAAATGTGGTTGTCAAATCATTTACCTTTACTGTATTTTAATTACTTTTTTTTTTTTTTTTAATTGACTGATTGCAAATCAGGAGACTAATGTGCAGACAGACAGTAGAAGGAAAGAAAGGAAAGAATAGGACATGCTGTGACGTGTGGCCAAGTATGGTGTCCCATACTTGGAATTTGTGCTCTGCATTTAACCCATCCAAGTGCACACACACAGCAGTGAGTAGTGAACAAACACACACACACACACCCGCAGCAATGGGCAGCCGATGCTGCGGCACTATGGGAGCAGTTGGGTGTTCAGTGCCTTGCTCAAAGATCTCATCTCCTCGTGGTATTGATTTATGGATTGAATTCACTTTCCCCACCAAGTCTGACTCTGTATAAATTAGGCCATGGCTGACCCCCTAGAAGAAGTGGGAGGGAAGTATACATGCATTATAATAATACTTGGTATAACTAGGAAACAAATCATTTTAAATGAGAGTGCTGAGGAATTTAGAGTATCTAGAAATGTCTATGAATGTGCAAACAAGTTGAGATTCTTTCTGAGAGCTGCAGGTCTGCGTATATTCCTGCGATATATATATATATATATATATATATGGCTTGTACAGCTTGGTGAAAGCTCCTGTAGTCATTAGCATTTACTTCCCCAGATTACCGTCTACCAGGAATAACATTTCAAGATTCCTGCAGCAACGGGCAAAATGCTGCTCCTTATTAATTTACAAACGTCTGGACAAATGTAACAGTGTCTTCCTTTGTTGCAGAGAGCACACTAATAAAGCAGACTAGCTGACAGTGTTAAATTCCCAAATTAATAAAGTCGTTTTTGCTTTGCCTGCATGTTGCAGCGAAATCAAGATCAATCAATCTGCTTTAAATTAGACAACTAATTCTCTTTTTCAATTATGAAAAAGTTCTGATGATGAGTTCAGGGCCACTGAGCCTCTTTTTCAGCATAACATATTGTAAATGTGGCCTTTAGGAATATGGCTATCGCTGAATGACACTTTTGTATAGTCGTTATACTTACACTTTTGTAACAAGGCCATTTTCCAAACCCATGGAAAATCTAGCCATTGGTAAGTTTCTTGGAGAAGCTGGTTGACTGGTATATAAGTTTACACGCTACTTGTTTTGTTCGCATGATGGTTGTTGATGTTAGGTTCACACAAAGCTTTGACATGCACTCAGAACATTGTGTTATATATGTGAGAGATATGTGTGCTTGATGTGTGTGCTCAGAAACCCAAGTACACACTGTGTGTCTCTTAATCTCTTTCATTCTTTTCTTTCATCTCAAGTGGCGAGAGTGAATTCTCTAGCTTTTAAAATTTGTAAATATTTATGTTTACTAGATTCATAGCATTTTGGTGAAATAAAATGTAGGGTGAAATACAACTCAGTGCTGGGTAAAATATAAACAAACCAGAAACTGCGTTGTATAGACCCAACTTTGTTTTGAACGCTTGGTCAAAATGGTTTGTCTATATTTAACCCAGCATTTTTAGAGCATATGTACACATTGTATGTGTATGTACACACACACACACATATATACACTGCTCAAAAAAATAAAGGGAACACTTAAACAACACAATGTAACTCCAAGTCAATCACTTCTGTGAAATCAAACTGCCCACTTAGGAAGCAACTGACTACGTTTACATGCGCACGAATAATGCGATTATTTACAATAATCAGAGTAAGGACGTAATCGCATTATGATGTTTACATGTCAAGAGCAAGCTTTTCACTCCGGTTTACATGCCATTTCCATATTCTTATTA
>JAUCMS010000502.1:0-11716 GCA_032357445.1 Enteromius radiatus | reverse complement strand
AACAGCAATGTCATGGAATATTATTAGGCTATAATTTTTTTTTTTTTTTTTTGTCCCCCTCCAGTCTTTATTGAATAAAAACAAAACCTGGTACAGTCACTTCACTGCATCCTTCATAGTCAAAACTATTGCTTTCTTAAAAAAACATAATAAATTAATTAAAATAAATCATACTTTTCAGGGGTTCCATTGTATTTGAATTACATTTATCATGCTGAGTATACCGCAAATACATTTTTCATATTTATGCACTTACTGTAATACAATGCCATGCAATTGTACGTTTATTATAGTAAACTGGTCTGCTAAATTGGAAGAACCAATTTTGTACTTAGTGCACTTTAATTGTGCAGAAGTAGTGCAGAAGTCCAAGTAAATAAATACTTAGTATACGTGATTGTGGTAAAGTGGAACTATTGCAAGTATACTTTAGGTGCACTTTAACTACTTTGCATTTAAAGGGCAATATTACACAATCCTCATTAAAAGTGACATAAACATGCATTTTAGGCTTTTTAATAAGAAATATGCATTGTGCACAAGTAATACTGTAAAATGTATATCAGTAGGTCTTGAGTTATTTGTCAGTAAAATATATATTAATAGATTTTAACTATACTTAGTATGAAATAAATATATAAATAAATTACTTTTTTGCGGGTTAAATAACAGAACTTTGCAAAACAAATAAAAAATAAAACTTGTTCTTAAATTAAGTGAAAAAACACAACATGAACATTCATTTTCTGAAGTATCCTTTTGCATTTTCAGACACTGCAGAAATGGTGGACGATGTTTTTTGACCATTCACAGCTGAACTACACCAGAGAATGGCCTGTGCGAGCGAGGCTTGCTAATGAGTCTTGATGAATAGCAGATTAGCTGCTCGTTCAGATTTATTAGGGCTGAAATGCTGTGGGAGTCATTTCACAAACACTCAAACTCACCATATTGATAAATGGCTATGCTCCAATGAGCATGAACATAAGCGGAACACCTGTATATGCTATGAGCAAGCACATCAGTCTTCCCAATGCTGATGCCATTTGGTAGGACATTTTCAAAGGTCATGTGCTAGACGTCTGATTTTATAAACGATTTGTGCATGTTCAGTAGACAATCATGCTAATGTGAAGCAATGTTTTACAATGCAGGCTTCACGAGCACTTCTGATCATTTGAAAGCATTGAGATTTTGACTCTGATATAGTACTTTGACAGAGTATGTTTTAGGCCGTTTTCACAGTTGGCACCTTCATTTGTCTGCCACAAACACATTTGAGAGGCTGGAAGAATTAAAACTGCTTTTGAGAGGATCAGATATTAGACATTTACTATTCTATAATATATGTGATCAGGACCAGGCAAAAATGGAAATACTTTGTCATCAATAGCACTTCACCTCCACAATTTAGTGCAAATTATGATATGACTTAGTATGTTTCCCTTTTTGAACCCTTTTTTTTGAAAGCCACATTTTTACCAAACAAATCAGCCAAAATCTGATGTCATACTGGCTCAGATGTGCACCAAAAGCTGTAGTGTGAAAGCGCCCTTAGATATAATAACCGGCTTTTCAACAGCGTTTGAATGAAAGAAAATGGTGCAGTAATAGTCCAGTAGATGGCACACTTTCTTTTCTCTGCAGTGCGCCATGACAGAGAGAGGGGAAGAGAGACAGTATCTGAGTCTCTGTTCATTCATCTTCTATATCCATTAGAAGTCCAACATATTTGGTGTACTCAAGCATTCCAACAATTTCAGTGTGCTCAGAAGGAATTACGTGGTCTGGACTTTGAATTAGGTGCTCTGATGTTTGCGGTGCATAACTCATAACTTGCTGTGAAACAAAGATTCCAGAGTCTTTATAAAGCACAGTGTTAGAATTGGGAGTGTTGTTTAGATCTGGCATCTGTTTTATCAAAATATGTATTCTGCATTATTTGAGAAACTAATTTGTGTGTTTCAGTTAGCATTATCTAAAGAACACTAAATTTTTGGAAGCATTTTCTACTTTTTCTTTTTCTTTCTATGTTGACAATGCACTGCTTAACCACAGTGCGATTATATCATTAGAGAAGATTAACTAGTTAGTCGGCCATGTTTAATGGGCACGGCCATGTTTAAACCACGCAATAATATAGGACATGCATGATATTGCATGCAGGTGGTGTAGCATTAACTTCTGCTTATTAATCAAATCGAGTGCAATTTAAATGTCAAATTATTGGAGTGCTTTTACACAAACAACAAAAAATGCTATTATTTATTTATTTGAAATCACATTAACATGCTGTATGTAATTTATGTACTATTTTATTATATGCACTATTTTTTTTATTCCTTATGCAGTGACGGGCTGCACATTTCCCACTTAGGCCTTCAGTGGTGTCCTACATGAACTAATACAACTCTTCCTAATACCATCATAATGATGCCCGGCTATAGAAACCATAAATATTACACAGAAACGCAGTACAACAGAGCATTGCATCACAGACAGGTATCTCATATAATGTTAGCGTGAATGAATGCTGTTAATAAAGCTAGAAACCAAGTTATTACAATTAAACAAGTTTCCGCAGCTATGAAACCTACCACACATCGTCTGTCTGAGGCATAACCCCACAAAATGACACAAAAACTGTCCATCCGATGTGCTTACAGACATTTATTAATTCAAACGTATGTATACCTTACAGATAACATTGGTATAAAACAAATAAGGCGATTTCTTGACCTAACACTTTAACGAACTCTTATTGCTCCGTCTTCACAAGCCAAGGACAATACTAGTTAGAGCACCTTTACCGGGAAAACGAGCAACTATAATTTAAGTAATTCATACAAGGCGGTGAAGAAAAGCTCAATATTAAACGTTATGATTATGAACCTAACTCTCATTCTCATGTCGAGTCTCCTCATCAGTCTACCTCTGCCAGTGGCCGGAGGAAGTTATACAGCGCTCGACTCAGAGACTGAGATATCCAATCAAAGGACGAGAAAGTCGTAAGCCTGCTTGATGCCTCTGGGGCTGCCAACTCAAAATCTGATTGGTTAATCCAACGTTTTCACTGCCACTGATTTTAAGCTACAGAAGCCTTCGCTGTTGATTCTGAAGGCCTTAGGCAGATATCTATGACCCTGGCAACACGATTATAAACATACACTACTGGAAGCAGCGCGACCAAGAGAAAAGCTATGAAATAAAGAGAATAGACTACTGGAGATCATTTAATGGAAAAATAAGTCAGGGATTCTGATAATGTTTAGGCCAGCACTAATGACCCACCATATGTCAACCAGACGCTTCTTACCTTACTGGTTTAACGGGTTTTGATATACTGGCAGACTAGTTTAAAACAAGCCACTGATCAATCGTGGTGTTTGTTTTAGAGCTCACGCACTCTACAGTTTCAATACAATAACATGCATAACTGTGGTCTGCACCAAACTTCAGACTTGTAATCACATTGGGGAAAATTTCAGACAGAACAAGCCAGATGAAAGTTAGAAACAACTCAAAAAAGACAAACAGCTCAAGCACATGAAAGTAGCTAAAACTCACATTCTGTAGACGCTCCAGGCTCTCCATAGAGTGCTGTAGTGGTCTTGATGTTCTCATAGCTCTGTGTGAACAGCACTTGCGTGGGGCTTGTGGGAGCCACCGGAGGAAATTCTCCATTGGCTGAAGATGAGAGAAAAGACACAATACATTGTTATGGTCCGACAATACTCTTGTAGCAAGAGAAAATGTTGCAGGCATTGTTAAAGCACAGTGTCTGTAAACCTATAGATAATAGCTATATTTTGGCTCAATAAAAATACTTTTAGATAATACATTTCATGACAATACCCATTCTCGGAAGCTGGTAATGATTTCCACATTGTTGTCTTGAGAATTGTTTGAATATACGAGACATGCACTGAATAAATGGCTCAACTGTTTGCATATCTTTCAAATGTTAATGATATGCTAATAAGGTTGCTTGCTGATGATGTAGGAGTCTTAAATGGGTGAACACTTGACCTCAAAATCTTGATATGCATTACTTAAAAATGAACATTCTATGTCACTTAGTCACTGCTTTAAAATGCAGAACACGAATGGACGATTATTTTATATACAAATAAAACATAACCTTTAGTGTTAATTGCTAATACATCAAATGTTCATAGCTATCTGTCATTTTTACTTGGGTTGGTAAAAGCTGTTACTGGGGTCATGTAACATCTAAGTCAGATGCCTTTGCATTTCATGAGAATTTTTTTTCTGCTTTTTTCTCTCTTTGACTGGATTTTACATTTCCATCACCTCCCCTCATGCGATTTTCATGGGGTAATGTTTTATGGACCACTCGATGCTAAAACAGAATATAAGAACCAATTTTACACCAATTGCATTGTCCGGTTCTTGATTCTGATTTGCTGATATGTTGATTGCACAGTTACGAGGTTGACTGCATAACATTGGCAAGTCAAATTTCAGTTATTGGCTATTTCTAAGAGAGATATTTTATAGGTGGCACAAGGTAAAAAAAAAAAAAAAAAAACCTGAATAACTGATATTCCATTAATGTCATAGGGTAGGGTGGTTTTCAAATAATTCATCAAAACCACAGTGGGATAAAATATCTGACAGAGATAAATATTTATCCTCTTGTCTTCAAAGAGTTTTTAGAGTCTAGCCAGTTTTAGTTTAATTATAAAGTATGAAGTACTTGTACTTGGACATAAAACACAGACAATCACAACTCCACAAAAGTAGACAACTAACTCCAGTGGTGTCGAGAGTTTAGTTCATATTTCTTAATTGCAATGACAAGCCACATGAGCTTCTGCATTGTTCCAATTGTCAACTTCCTGTGAAGACAAATCATCCTATTCTCCCAATTGTAGCTGCTTAGACAATACTGAGACTCTGTGAAACATGCTACCTCTCATCTCCATCCCTTAATCATCTTTATAAAAAATACTCATCTACACTCACAAAACTCCCGCACCACTCTGACTGGAGTTGGCATCATTCATCACAATCTGGACTCCCTGTTGCCTTCCCATGATGCACCATATCGCAGGGTTATTATCTGTCATAGAACCCATTTCAGGAATCAAGAAGGAAGCTGATTGATAAATTCTTATCTCTGAGACACCATGCCTTGTGTATCGTCTCATGCAAAAACAAGAAAAACATTTAAATTCTTTGTGATGAACAGACTAAATCAAAGGATTCAGTAGTTAGCAGATACTAAAGAAAATGACTAAAGACAAAGTGTTGAAGAAAAATAAAAAGTGCCTTACTAGTACTGGGTTGGAACCCATTTTGACCTCATAACTGCCTTGATTGTTCAAAGCATAGCTTCAACAAGGTCTTGGAAACATTCCCAAGAGATTATAGTCCATATTGACCTGACAGTATCTTGTAGTTTCTGTTGACTGCACATCTGTGATTCCACATCCATTCCACATCCCAAAGGTGCTCTGGTGAATGTGGAGGTCATTTCAATGCAGTGTACTCAATATCATGTTCAAGAAACAAGTTTGAGATGATTTGATTTTGTCTGTCTATCTGGTTCGTTATCCTGCAGTAGCCATTATAAGATGGGCACACTGTGGTCATAAAGGAATGGACACTCATGGTCAGTAATAATACTCAGGTAGGAAGTGACATTTAAACCATGCTCAAGTGGCCCAAAGTGTGTAAAAAATACTTCCCACACTATTACACCACCACCATCTGCCTGAACGGTTGATACAAAGCAACATAGATATATGCTTTCATATAAGTTCTGACCCTACTATCTGAATGTTGCAGCAGAATGCAAGACTCATCAGAGCAGGCAGTCTTTTTCCAGTTTTCCATTGAACAAATTTGGTGAACTGTAGCCTCAGTTTCCTGTTCTTAGCTGACAGGAGTGTTATCTGGTGTAGTGTTCCTGTAGTCCATATGCATCAAGCTTCAACATGTTGTGCATTCAGAGATGCTCCTCTGCAGATCTCAGTTGTAACAAGTGGTTGGTTGAGTTGCTGTCTTTCGATCAGCTCGAAGCAGTCTGGCCAGTCTCCTCTGACCTCTGGCATCAACAAAGCATTTTCGCCCACAGAACTGCCACTCACTGAATATTTTCTCTTTTTCGTACCATTCTCTGTAAACTCCAGATATGGTTGCACTTTTAAAATCCCAGTAGATCAGCAGTTTATAAAATACTCAGGCCAGCACCAATAATTTTTGGTTTGATTTTCTGCAGATTGACTACATGCCTAAATGCACCAAGGTGCTGCCATGTGATAGGCTAATTAGAAGATATATCATGTTACATGAAATAAACATTTCCAGATGGCAGTGATATACTTAGCAAACGGTTATCCTATATAGAAACTGAAATGCTTGCACTACAGTTAATTGATTTTTGTTGATCACAACATCATTCTTTTGTTTTGCACTGCTTATTTGCAGTCTAGACATGGTGTCATATGCAATATGCCTATCTTAGGGAAGGGCAGGGTTTTTCAATTGGATTTGCCAATGCATAAATGAGATAAATAGAATAATGCATGCTTCTTATCTGATTTCAACTGAAGCATGTAAATGTGAATTTAAAAAGTGACATTCTACATTTTATTTCCAAAAATGACACAACTTGTAATGCATTACCTATAATACTTTGTTGTAACCATATGCCGTGGATTTGACTAATCATGTTTTTTTTATTCCACTATGGATGACAAGTTATGAAGTTTGACAGTTTGAATGGAGTAGCACACACTGCAGTAGACAACTTTGGCTGATGGTCAAAGACAAGATTTCTTGAACTATGGAATAATGTAATCCTTTGCTCCAGGGAGAACTCTCATTCAGCAGTTTTTTTTTTTTTTTTGCTAGCACAATCAGAAAACAGCTTAGTCATCACTCTTCAAATGCTTCAATATGTCTCCATATCCAAATGGCTAGTTATGATACTTGCATGGCCAAATCCTGAAGCCTAGAATGACCCCAAGACCTTACAATAATAATAAAAAGTGTTCTCTGCTCATTTAAGTCACTTTTTTTTTGTATTTCTGTACTTGCCAGAAATTAATATTTCTGAAATTGTCTAAAAATATCTGCATGCTTTGCTGCTAGTCTCTTCATTTTACTCACCTATGTTATGCCATTTGCAGTGGTCAAATTGATGCAACATAATACTAATTATGCAAGTCAGGCTCAAACTTGTGTTCCTCACATCAGAACCAAGGCTCAATGTGTTGACAGGCTGTGCTAGGGTACAGCTCCATTTTGTGTTAGTATTCTAATCTCACATACTGTATACCCTGAGGGTCTGAATGAATTCAGATAAAGCTGGAAGTCAGAGTGGTTTCCTGCCCACTGTCAGTTTCTCTTTAGGGGGATGTCAGATGAGAACTTTTATATGCGTGCTTTGTAGTCTAGATAGTAGTACTTATTGGAGAGCTGCAGGGAGAACGATAAATCAAACGTGCAAACTTGTAAAATTCTCTTGACACAATAGTAGGCAAGAATACATGGAAATAGCACCTACATATCTTTCATTTATAGCCTTTTCTCTCAGCAATGATGCAGTGCAATCACTCAAATTATTCTAAGATAACCGTTGTGAATGTGGCTTTCACTATAGTTCTCACTTCCTTGGTGATTGATGTATAAATAAATGTTTGTTTGGCGGACCCGAGCCCTAGGAGGTTTACCCTAGGAGGCGTGGGTTGACTGATGCTCGGAGCCCAGCCTGCCCCCCCCCGGCCTTCTCATCAGGTCTGGCCCTAGACTGACGGCTGAAGGTCTGGAATTCATAGCGGCTTTCTTTTGCCAAGGCCCGCCCATAAGGCCGTTTGACCGACATGTCAAACAACCAATCACAGTTCGTTTCGTTCAGCGTCACGTTTCGGGGCGTGGAAATGTCCGCACAAGATCAGATCGCCGTGCAACAAGTCAGTCAGCATGGAAAATCCCGATGAGACGCTCGCGGTAAACATTTGTTTGGAGCATATCTCTCCACTTTTTAACACCCACAAGCAATTCTGGAGAACCGAACACTGAATACTGAATCGGCCAGCTGCGATGTCAGCTTCTGTTGTTTCATGTTTACCCGCGAATGCGGCTGAAATCCCCTTCTCAGTTAACTTAGGTACTTCGCTTAATGTTCCATAATAGAAAACAGTCCATGAAAGAGTCCATGCCATGAACCTTGCATACTTTTGAGAATCCAATGTTTAGCTGATCTTGATAAATGCTAATTGTCACTCATGTAAACAACAGTTTTTCTTCTGCAATCACACGTCTGTGCTTTGTTTCCCGGCGGACTGAAAATAAACGCGACACTTGCGTCCCACGGAAATCCGGTAAAATTCAACCAATCAGATGACGACTTCGACATTCCTGAAGGGTTTCCAGTTAAGTGTACCATACGCATCAGACGTTTAGCCAACGTTTCGTGGGCATGACATCTGAGGCTGAGACTAGTCTGGCTCTGACTCTGGTGGCGGCGAGGGGAAGGTGGTGGGAGTCAAAAACGCAGATACTGGAGAGAGGATTTTAAAGCGGAGGAGAGGAGTTCTAATAGGGTAATTAGTAATGAGGAGACTGGCAACAGCTGCGATCGTTCTTATGTGTTCCTCCTGAAACTCGTTATAAGACATAAAGTAAGGCGATAGTTTTGAACACTGGTTGGTTATTTGCTCAAATATTGATTTTGGATCATTTTTAACAAAAAAACAATAAAAGTTACAGACTACAGCTTTAACTTTGGACATTTGGACATCTCCCTTTGTTAACAATTCAGTCTTCCAATGTCTCCATCCAAACAGCATCTCTGGCCCACATAATCCCTGTGAGATACATTGTAGAGTTCCACTCATGCTGCTGAGAAAGCAAAGCATTCCATGTCACTCGTTAGGGAAACACCAAACCATTGCTGAGCAGCTGGCATTGTCATAAAAGCAGCACTGGATGATTTTACGAGGTTTTGGGCACCACAGGTAGTGCCGTACAATGAGTGTCTGGGCATAAAATCCTAAAAAAAACTAGTTTGACTTTCCTGACAGCTTTTTTTTTATTTTATTTCACTGTTCCATCACAGGCTGCTGCTCTGGGTAGGCTATGCAAATTTTCTTATTGATATGACTCCACGTTCCAAAGAGGAAACTAATAAAAACAGGATAAGAGACACTACCGCCATGTCGAAGCCAGGAAATAGAGGTAAACACCCACACAGTGGATCCAATGCCATCTGTTTCAATTGGATAACAGTGAGATAAAGTTGTGGCCCTTACAGGAAAAACACATAACAATAGAACTGATTAATGACTTTATCACCATGTGAAGGAGGCCACGCCCACAGCAAAAACATTCTTCATGTAATTTTTCACTATAGAATATTACCACAACCTCAACACATGGTTAGTTCTACTAGAGCCATCTGTGGTTAAGAGACTTGTGCCATGAAACAATGTCAATAGATCATAGCTTGTGATTTGTGGGGATAAAAACAGCCTTCTGGTTACCAGCTCTGAGTTTTAACCATGGCTTTTCAGCTCCAGTTCTCCAGGTTTCAAGGCCACTACCCTCCAGATTTTACTTTCAGAATTCAACCATGCTGAGCATTTTTGCATCAGTTACTGATTTTTAATTAATTAATTAATTTGATGTTTAATTGCAGTAGTTTGCAGATAGATTACTATCTACTATCAATTATTCATATAGTTGTAGGTGGTGTTTATTTTTACAGAAATACTAATTTATACACATCGATTATTATGTTAACATTTACCAAGTGGATGAATGAATAATGAATGCTGTGATAATATCAAATTGGTGATAGCTGTTGCACTAACTAAATGTAAACATTCACTTTTATTCCTCGGTTTGGTATCTTTGCCATTCTGAGCACAGTTGCAACACTGAGATTAGATTTCTCCTGGAAAGGAGGCTGATGTCAGATTACCAAAACATTTTTTTTTTCCTCTGGAGAAGACTCTTGATTCATCCATTCTATCTCTTTGCTGTCTAGAAGGAACATCTGATCTTGTGTGGTTTTTCTATCCTAAGGGCCTTGTCTCCAATTATGTAGTCACTACCAAATTTCAAACAATTACATTTTAAATAAATCAGTCATGTCAACGATACACAATGCTCACCCTTGGAAACAATGCTGGATGCTTGGACGGCAAATCTTAGTGTGATGATGTATAACTATAATATTTCACTTAGGCAGGGAATGAGGGCATAATGTATAATTCTAAACATTCCGAAGTGTCATCGGAAAGGGAAATGGCAGAGAGGATGGAATAAATGGCAGCCGCAGTGCTGCCGTGTCGAATCAATGTGTGGCAGAAAATGGCGTCAGATAAAAATTGCTGGGCAAATATTTCATGGAGCAAGTGAGCCATTCAACATCAGTGGCACTCTCTCTCTCTCATGCCAACTGAGAGAGATTAGGGCGCTTTGTGAAGTGCTCAGATCTTATAAAGATATATATCTCATCGTGTCTAATGATGCTTTAAAATCATCACACTATGAGGATCAAAGTGCCAGCCATCAAGACAGAATATTCCCTGTGCATATTATTTATGTATGTTTAGGTTAAGCTGTCTGCTTTGCTGTGTATTAGTTGTCTTTAATGCAAGGATACATTACTGAAAGCTAAAACAAACTGGAATTATAAATTAATGTGCTTTAAACAGCACAGCAAACAACTGTAAAGCCCAATACACTCCTTCTGGGAAGTAAAGCACCTTTTCCTCTCTCTGTTGCCTAGAGTCTGGAAGGGCAAATGTATGATGGAGTCAGTGCCAAGTTGATTCGATCTGCCAAACGCTGAATCAAGCGCATTTGGTTCTTTCAGGGGAACAAAAAAAAAAAAAAAGCTAGATACCATAAGGCACACAAATAAATGATCTTATCCTGTTTAATCCTAGAGGTTTGCATTAATGATTTCCATTCCTGTTCTTTTCCCAGCTGTGCAATATCCTGTGCTGATCTCCTTCAAATCCCCTTAAAGAGCCCCTTCGGACGGCTCACAATTCCGTGCACAATCAAAATGTGGAACTCAAGAGGATGCTTTGCTTGTCAATGTCCTCTTAGCACTGGCTTAAAGGTCTTGTCATTCTTGTGTCATCACTGACCTGGCATTTCATCGAATGTGTCAGAGTCGCTGGTTGAAGAGTTGATTCCAGCCTCAGCAGAGAGCCATTTTTATGAAATATTCAGAAAGTCCTGTATCTACAAACCTTAAACATTGCAATCTGATTTTGAAACTTAATATTCGGATGCATATATTTAACAAAACTTTAGTTAATATTAAGTGACTCGTTCATAAGGCAAAACATGATAAGTCACATATTTTTCACATATACGTATCAGTTAATTTGGTAACACGTTAGAATAGGTACCACTTTGTAACTAATAACTACGACTTTTCCCTCGATAAATTATTCATTTTCTGTTTATAGTTAGTAAGGTAGTTGTTAAGTTTAGGTATTGGGTAGGATTAGGGATGTAGAATAAGGTCATGTAGAATAAGGAATTGATATTTGTTAAATCACCACTAATAAATGTCTACCATTCCAGTAATATGGAAGCTAATAATCAGCTAATAAGTGTATCCATAAAAAAATTTACCATTAATTTATATGTAAGGGATAATAGACGTGTAGCCGGTAGTTATCGCAAAATAAGCCCCGACAGTGTGATCAGGACCCGACGC
>JAUCMS010000501.1:0-11718 GCA_032357445.1 Enteromius radiatus | reverse complement strand
ATTCTTTGCGGTATGTGGGCCGAGGGTAAAGTTATTGTCTGGGCCGGAGCTGGGCCAGAAAACATTTGCTATGTGGGATATAATGCCTTTGTGCTTCAGGCATCCTAAATTCACATCCTGACTAGTGGACCTTTTCCGATCCCACTCATCCCCTCACTCCCACTTGGCTTCCTGTCTAAATAATGTCTGAAAAAAGGAACAAATGCTAACTGGAGCAAAATATCAAAACAAGAGTCACTGAAGCAAAACAAAGAAGAAACATACTGTATATTTATAAAATTGTAAATACAGTGTGCTGCAGTTCTTGATATTGGCCTATGCATAAAGTGTGTCACTCTTATCAGATCTCTCTCTTCCAAGGAAGCAAACGTAATGCAGAACAGGTCATTCTGGTTTCAAAAAATGTGACGCCTTAAAGTCTCTACACCAGGGCTGTCAAACTCCGATTCAGGAGGGTTGCAGCCCTACACAGTTTATCTTCAGCTCTGATTAAACACACCTGATCTAGATAATCAAGTCTTATTTGATGACTAAAGGTGTTGGAGCAGCAATAGAACTGTAACCAGGAGCTGAGTGAGATAGTCCTGCTCTACTCATTGCTTTCAGGATGTCTTCTCTTTTCCCTTTCCCACACAATTTGTTATGTTGAAGCCTTAATCTAAAATGCTCTAATTTGTCTTCACATCATCAGTCTTCACTTGTAAGAATAACAAACTATTATATTTATATAGCACAAATACAAACAACAGTGGATCACCATTGTGCTGTACAAAAAAAAAAAAAAAAAAATGAAACAAAGGATAAATAGACTAAAAGAGCAAAAAAATAAAAAAAATAACTTGGCAGTGTTTTAAGCCTGAGACACACTGCATGATTTTCGGTCGCAGACGAAAGACTGGCATCGTGAAACAATCGCATCTATTTCTGATTACAAGTGTTTCACAATGCAAGTCTTTTATTTTTACAGAAAAAAAAAAAAAAAAAAAAAACAGCCCAATACAAAGCATTCTGGGAACCAGAAACCCTCACTAACCTTTCTGTGTTTTTTTTTCCTGATATTGGTTCCCAGAAATGCTTTGCATAAGGCTGTTATTTTATTAATTTTTCCTGTAGAGAAAAAGACTTGTTAATGTTTAATGTTCAATTATCATTGAAGAAACTGTTGCCAGTGAATAACATGAATTTAAATCTACACTAAGTTACTGCCAGTAATACTGTAAATACTGGCAGTAACTTAAAAAAATACTATAACATTTTTAACAGTGAAGAACTAACCCTAATTCTGTAAAAAATTGGAAATCAATAGAAAGAGTAATATTAGGGAAATATGATCACATCACCCAGGTGAAAAATAAATTTTTAGACTTACTTAATATATTTAAATTGCACTATACTAAGTGCATATTAAATGTATTATTTTGGAACAACTTTAAGTATATTAAGTGTATTTTAAGTTCAACTTTTATATATTTGCAATATATTTAATGCATTGAAATTGTGTTCAAATGGACACATTTTAAGTATATTTAGTGCAATGTAAGTGTATTTCTTAAAAATACATTTAAAATGTACTTTTAATACTTCATGAACTACATTTAGAGCATATTTTAAATATAAATTTTTTGTACTTCAAATACATTTAAAATATCTTACAGTTTGATATCTATGAAACTTTAACGCATTATATATTGTTGTGCACATTACAGATATTACATAAAGTACAGCAGAATATATACCCTTGTGAGAAAAAAACACAACTATTAAATGCATCAAAAATGCATACAATACATTAATATATTAATTAAAAAAAAACAACAACAACATTATAATAAATGAAAAAAGTGTGAAATGCTATGGCAGAGTTATCCTATCCATTTGTAGAACATTTCAGTTATACCTGTATTAGTGAAAAGTACAGAATTTTACACCAATTAATAAATTACAATTACAATGCAGTTTTTTAAACTTAATCAACCAAAGTAACAACATACACTCTAAAAAATTATTTTTTCAAACCAACCGCTGGGTTGAGACTGTTGGGTCATTTTATTGGGTTATTTTCTCAATGTTGGGTAGTTTTTTTGTGTAACCCAATGCTGGGTTACTGGTTGGGTCAAGTATACTGACAGTTGAAACAATGAACTCACACGCACGTCCTGATCTTGCTGAGTTAGGCGTGTTCCAGGGTCAACATATTTTGTTGACCCTGGAACAACATTTTATTCCAAAATTTTAGTTACCCTTTCAGTCGAATCACTTCGACGTTACATATGGGATCTCGCTTGAGAGACCACCCACTGTGCAATGTGACGTCGTAGTGACGTCTTTTCCATGTCATTTTTGGACGTCCAATTTCCGTCCATTGATGGGGTTGTTTTGTAACGGCAGGCGACGTCTTTTTTTGACGTCTACTGCATGTCTAATGTTGACATCGGTGGGACGTCCAAAAGTGGTAATTTGTGGACATCTTTTCAACATAAAATAATAAAAATACATAAAGAGGAGATGGGGGAACAGTGCCTTGCTCAAGTGTCTCATCATATCAGTCGTGACCCCACCCACAATCCTTGCCAGACTTGGGACTCGAACTCGCAACCTTTGGGTTAGAAGTCCAACTCCCTATCTACTAGACCACAACTGCTTTCACATTTCAGGGAAGAGCGTGAACACTTGTTAGTATTATTATTTTTTAATACAGTATTTAATAAAAAAATAACTAACTTGATTATAGACTACTATAAAATAAAAACTGTTAAAGGAAAACAGGAAAAAAGAAGAAAAAAACATATGGTCTACCAAATAAATAAATAGTCATGCAGATGATAAATCTTGTTTGTTTATAAATAATCTGTATTCAAATGGATAATCATGTTGATAGGCTCTATTTTGTAAAACGCATTTACTGCCACTGCCATAGACGTCCAAATGACATCCAAAAAAATTAAGCCAGATTAGGTCAAATGTTGAACGTCAAAATTACGTCCAAGTTGGGTCATGGTTGGACGTGCATTGATTGCAGCCAGGTGCACCTTATCATAGCCAAGGTTATTATAGTTAACGAAAACGAACGAAAAAACTAAAACTAGAATTGAAAAAGCATTTTCGTTAACTGAAATAAAAATAACAACGAGAGTTTAAAAAAAAAAAAGCTAACTGAAACTGTTTTGTGTGTATACAAAACTAACTTTAACTAATATTAGAGCAAAAACGTCCTTCGTTTTCGTCTTTGTAATAAGCCTTTTGGGTTGAATTAAAATCTATTTACTTCAAGCTTCTAGTTTTAAGCCAGGTGTTTGACCCGTATGGCACAACGTAGTGTGTGACGTCACGTGTCCACAGTCTGTCGGCGGCAACGCTAGCTAGTGAGAGTCGGAAGAAAGCGGCAGAATCCTATTTGGGATTTCTTTGATTATGAGTCCTAGCGCTGGGCGATATACATCGAACGATACATTACGCGCATCTCATCAGTAAAGCCGGTTCTTTGATTAAAATCTCCACAAAAAATATAATCTCCAAATCTATCGACTTCTTGGAGAAACCTCAGTGAGTTTCTGGTACTGCCGCGCGAGCGCAAGCTCTTGTTTTCCCGGCGCGCGCACACCTCTCTCTGCGTCTGTTCAGCGAGCGGCTGAGAGGAGCAGAGCTTTTGGTTAAAATAGATATTATGTTGCTTCTAACTCGATTTTACATGCAAATATAGCCAAAATCACCGCATAGCCATTGTCTATATCTTATTTGTCTTTGATTTCATCGGACAATGGCTTTATTATAAATCAGTTTAATCTATATTAACATCTTGTAAAATAGAGCTAGTTTTGAAGGCCTAATAATGGGGTGCATTTCAGTCACTATTTCATATTCATTCAGTTCTGACAACAGAAACCATTAAATATATCAGTGAAAACAGTTATATTATAGTTTTTATTATACAATACTTATTCTGGTGATTTTGATTCATGCACCTGGCAAATATCCTAATTTACAAAATAAAAAAAAAAAACGAAAACTAACATTGTAACTAATAAAAACTAAACTAAAACTAAGCAATTTCAAAATATAAAAACTAATAAAAACTAGCAAATCTGCCTTTAAAAACTAATTAAAACTAACTGAATTTGAAAACCAAAAGTCAAAACGAAATAAAAATAAAACTAATGAAAAATCCAAAACCTTGATCATAGCATGTGTATAAGAAGGCATGGCTGGAATGCACACACAGCTTTTTTCGCTTCGGAGCACTCGTTGCATGTCATCGAGTCTGCAAGAGTTCCTGTCTAAAGTGCTCCTGCTCTCTCCCGCTGAAACTTTATTGAAGCAAGTCTTCTCCTGGGCGTTGCAGCGACCCCACGGGATTGGTAGCCTTTTTAAAGGCTTCATTGAGCCAATCTTTGCTCGCCAGCGAGTAACTGCTTAGTGCCACGAATGGTCCTCCCTGGGCAACCGGGCTTCAAAAAGAGCAATTTCTATACGGTTTCAGTGCCATTCTCCGGAATGTCTTTGAGACTGTGCGTTTCTGGGTGCGGAAGTTTCCTCACGTCCTCAGACGGGCACGAACTTTGTCTCTCGTGTTTAGGCCCGGAACACACTGAGGCAGCGTTTGTGGATGACTCATGCGTTCATTTCGGACGCATGACCATCGCTACACTCATTCGTGAGCAGGTTCCCAGCGCGCTCTTTTCACGGGGCGAGGATGCTCCGCAGACTTCTTCTGGCACCCGTAGTTCCACCGTGGTGTTCCCAGATATATTCGCTCCCCCGAATGCCACCAGGCCCAGTGTTTCATTTGGTGCA
Source organism: Enteromius radiatus (assembly GCA_032357445.1). Taxonomy (NCBI): domain Eukaryota; kingdom Metazoa; phylum Chordata; class Actinopteri; order Cypriniformes; family Cyprinidae; genus Enteromius; species Enteromius radiatus. The sequence continues at coordinate 6,927 of JAUCMS010000501.1, read as the reverse complement.
CCCAAGGATGCTGAGATGTCTCCCGCTGCATCAGAGGGAGAGCCGAGCGGCACAGCGCTCGCTGGCGGAGGGCAGAGGCCGTCCGTGGTTGCTGCTCCTTCCCAGGCAGACGTGTTTCGTGCACCTCCGCCCGAACCATCTCGGCTGGATGATTGGTATCTGAGTTCTCCCCCAGTGAGCCTCCGTGCACAGACCCTGTGCAAGGCCAGGGAGGACGAGGAGCAAGTACTGCTGGTGGCGCCATACTGGCCATCCCGGACATTGTTCCCAGATTTGTTGCTCCTCGCAGCAGCCCCTCCTTGGAAAATCCCCTTGAGGAGAGACCTTCTCTCTCAGGGGATGGGCACGATTTGGCACCCGTGTCCCGATCTCTGGAACCTGCACGTCTGGCTCCTGGACGTTCTGCTGATCGCCTTGGCTTCCATCAAGAGAGTAGGGGACCAACAGTCGGTACGCGAGCATCATTTGCTTTATGATACGACACTCGCGTCAGGCGTTTATAAACTATCACCTTTTTTGTTTAAAATTATCAAAATTAGAGAGTACATCATGAGTCCATCTTCAAAACTGTGTTTTTGTCCAGTCATGAAACCGTAGATTGAGTCTTGAATAAGTGTTTATAGTCTGACTTGTTGGACCGATCTCTAACATTAGCTGAGTAAGTTAAGTTACCTAAGTTACAGCTAACGTATGTAATATATTCATATCTATAAACAGAGAGAAGTTAGATGTTATTAACCACTAGACTAACAAGTCTAGTGTCAAGTAATAAGTGATAAAACCCTGCGTCCCAATGTGCATACTATCCACCCTGTTATGATCAGCTGGACGTGTCAGCCCAGCTCTCTAGCTTGGCACTCCAGCAGCAAGCCATTTATGTGTGTTTTTCTCTGTTTTCATGCCTGGACTCATTCTCACGGACTCACATTTGTTGTCATCCTGGACTCTCACTCATGTCTCTGTGTTGTTACGTATGTTCATTCATGTCTCCGCTCCACTCATCAGTCAACATAGCAATTCATTATTTAGCTCCACCCCTTGACCTAGTTTCATGTGTATGAAACCCGGAAGTCTTTGTATGTTTCTCACAGTCCATTGCACTGTCGATCTGTTCGTTTCTTTCGTGTTTTCTGCGTTTCCTGGTTCTGGTTCACTGTTTGGATTTATCGTCGCCAACCCCTGCTCTCTCCCAGATTCCCGCCTTGTCTCGCCCTTTGTTCGCTATTGGTTTTGACCCGCGCTACGTTTTAAGACTACTCTTTCTGCCTTTGCCTTGGATATCACTGTTTGCCGGCCATCGACCCTGTCTGTTTGACTCTGCTATTCAATAAAGAGGTATTGCATTTGATCCCGTACGTCTCCTAGCCTCCCTGGTCGTGACACACCCTAACTGCCCTAAATAGTATTGACAATTACTAATGTCACATACTATTTAGGATGGATAGTATGCACATTGGGACACAGTCATAGTTTGTTAATGAACTACGAGAAGGCACTCAATATGTCTGTTGCATAATCCAACGTTTTTCTCTGTGTAAATTAAATATTTGCTCAGACAAAATTAAATCTGTACAAAATACATTTTATATATTATAATAATAGTAATAATAATAATAATGTTTGCCTCATGAACATTAGATGGATCCTGGAAAATGGATTCAGTGAAACAGATTTCATTATGCAGCAATAAACTAGCCAGTTTATCTCAAAGGGTTAGTTCACCCAAAAATGAAAATTCTGTTTTGTCATTAATTACTCACCCTCATGCAACGTAGCTACCATGTTCATGGCCCAGAAAGGTAGTAAGGACATTGTTAAAATAGTAGTTGCGTTGGTGTCTATGCAGGGTCAGAAAGCTCTCGGATTTTAACAAAAATAACTTAATTTGTGTTCTGAAGATGAACGGAGGTCTTACGGATTTGCAACGAAATGAGGGTGAGTAATTAATGACAGAATTTACATTTTGGATGAACTATCCCTTTAATGCATGTGTTTTTGACTTTTGATCATTTAAAACAGTAATATTTTAATGACAAACGTTCAAATAAGTGAGCAAATGGAAAATATCTGTATCAGCCAAAAGAAAAAAAAAATATTATTGGTGTATCCCTAGTGCAAAGTTGTCTTTTTAAAAGTCATTGATTAAAAAAAGTATGTGCTCAAAAGTTAAGTTTATTAGAATTATTCATATTCTCATCCGTTTGATATGCAGACCATTTTGTCTTATTTTAAATGTTTTAAGAAACGTGATGACTAACTCAGCCTCTGCCAAAGTTGCCCATTTTTCCATTGACAGGTTGCAAAAGAACAGCTTATAATAATGGATAATTTTGTACAGGAGAAGCTGAAATAATGGAGCTTGGATGTCTTGATACCAACCTTTAAAGGTAAACTTTATTTAAGTAAAATTAAAATGCACTTCTTTATATGTTCATTAAAACCCATTGAGCTCTGAATAGCAGGCTGTATGAATGGATTTTGTGTGTGATGCGTGTGTTGTTTGTTATGATCAGCTGGACGTGTCAGCCCAGCTCTCTAGCGTGGCACTCCAGCAGCAAGCCATGTATGTGTGTTTTTCTCTGTTTTCATGCCTGGACTCATTCTCACAGACTCACATTTGTTGTCATCCTGGACTCTCACTCATGTCTCTGTGTTGTCACTTGTGTTCATTCATTCATTTCATTCAATTCATTGTCTAGCTCCACCCATTGACCCAGTTTCACCTGTATATAACCCGGAAGTCTTTGTCTAATTCTCACGGTCCATTGCACTGTCAACCTGTCTGTATTCTCATTTGTGTTTCCTGGTTCTGGTTATCTGTTTGGATCTATCGTTGCCGACCCCTGCTCTCGCCTGGATATTCGACTCGTCTCTCCATTCGGACTCTGTTTGCTATTGGTTTTGAACCACGCTACGTTTTACGACTACTCTTTCTGCCTCTGCCGTGGATATCACTGTGTATCATTGTATCACCCTGTCTGTTTGACTCTGCTATACAATAAAGTAGTATTGCATTTGATCCCGTACGTCTCCTAGCCTCCCTGTTCGTGACATTAATAATAATAATAATAATAATACAATAGACCTCTGACTTCTCACAGTCAGCCTTTCGAGGAGGAAGGTAATGCTGCTGATGACATAGAATGGAATGAGTTAGAGCAGAACACTATCACAGATAGAGTGGCCATGTTTCTATCAAAGTTGAAGGTTGAAGTGAGACCCCTGAAGGCCAACAGCTGAATCAGCAATTTGCAAATGCAGCTAAACCTTTTCAATGCTTGGATACTGAACACAAGCAGATGAAATAATTTGTTCAAACTGGGTACCTAGTTCAGCCAGTGGTTCAGCCTCTCCCTCGTGTCTCATACACCCAACAAAGGGATTCACAGGCAGGAACTGTAAAACAGGGGGCAGTACAGGATACTTTCCAAAGGATTCCTTTACGTCCACTGCTCAAAATCATTCTTGAGAGTCCAGGGACGATGGAGAAGATAATGGAGTGGAAAAGGAAGCTTAGTGACTCAAACAGTCTGGATGACACCACTGTGTTGAAAACAAGTTCTGTTTTCCCCACTGAGCCCTCTGTTCCTCTTCTGCTGTATAATGATGACTATGAAATGGTAAATCCACTAGGCTCCAAGACCTCAATCCACAAGTTGGGATTCATCTATTTCACTCGTATAAATGTCTCCCTCCAGAGTGTCTTTCAAGTCTTGATTCATTCTCACTTTCTTTTGGCAGAGTATAAGGCAGATGATGCCAGAACATATGGTATAGATGCTGTCCTGAAGTCAATTGTTGATGATATCAATGACATGGAAACAAATGGTGTGGAAGTAGACACGACTCATTTCAAAGGCACATTGAAGGTTTGGGTTGCCCAAATTTGTGGTGATAATTTGGGGCTAAATTCAATCCTTGGCTATACAGAGAGCTTCTCTGGGAACAGTGTTTGGCGCTGGTGCCATGTGAAGGAACCAGTATTGCGAACACAAACAATGGAAGATCCTTCACTGCTTAGGAATAAGGATGGCCATCTTTCAGATTTGGTGCAAAGTAATCCAACAGAAACTGTCTTAAAAAGAGAAAGCGTTTTGAACAACCTGAAATACTTCCATGTGACAGAAAATGTAGCACCAGATGTCATGCATGATATCCTTGAAGGAGTAGGGGCATATGATATTAAATTGGTATTAGGCTGTCTCATCTCACAGAAGGTATTAATCTTAGACCAGGTTAATTACCGAATCACAAGTTACGAATATGGCTTCTGTGACTGTGCCAACAAGCCATCCACAATCCGACCTCAAGAATTAAAAATACCTGACAGTTCGATGACGCAGACAGCCACACAAATGTGGTGTCTGTTAAGGCTACTTCCTTTGATGATAGGAGATCTCATTCCAGAGGGAAACAAATACTGGGATACTTTGGGATAACTTGGGATAAAAACTTTTGTTGACCTGTATGGAATACATTTTTTCTCCAGCCTTAACAGAAGATGCAGTATTATTTCTCAGACATCTCATTGATGAGCACCACAGCCTTTTCCTAGAACTCTTCCCTGATAGACATCTAAAGCCAAAACATCATTTCATGCTGCATTATCCAGGTGCCGTAAAGAGACTGGGCCCTCTGGTGCACTATTGGTCCATGCGCTTTGAGGCCAAGCATGTTTTTTTTTAAGGCTTGCCCACGTCACATGCAACTTCAGAAACATTTGCAAAACAATGGCCTTCAGGCATCAAATGTTGCTGTGTTACAACCTTTTGTCTGAATGCATATTTTCATATCCCAAAGAACTTGGTCCTGGTCGCACTACTCAACTTGCATCCATTGAGGGATTTGATCAAGATTTGAGCAATCTCCATTGACTGAAGTGTACATTCCCTCTTGGGTGAAGTGGAAAGGGACAGAATATTGTCCAGGAATGACCCTCCTTATGTCTCCTTCTCCAGATGGTGAACCTGTACCTGTGAAGAATTTTGGAGATGCAAGCTTTTATCCCGAAGGAGGCTATTTTTAATTCACAATTTTTAGAATTGACTATGCTTTGCATAAGTATATGTAGAATATATTACAATACTACACTATTTGCAAATTAAGCAATAGCATCTAAGCACTGTTATCTGTAGAATAAATGTCAATGTGAAAAATGCATGTCAGATTGTAGCTTAATATTTGCTACAAGAAATGATACCATGTATTTAACCCTTTTTTTCCATGCAATTTTATAGGAACCACAACAAGAGCAGACTCGAACTGGATCAACTTCTGGACTTCCTGTGGACCATCAATGTGAAGCAGAAAATCAGATACCAGTGGAGGAAGTGCCAACATTTGTATGTGTTATTGCCTTTTCTGTACTTCAAATTAATTTATATAAAATAAAGGGGTAAATCAGGTGCAACAAAGTTTTATCACATTTACAAAAATTTACAATGATTTTACTAATTCATTCACTTATTTTATTTGTGTGTAGTATGTTCACGAATTGAAAACAAAAACTGTCAAATGTGAAGCTCTGGAAAAGGGATTTGCACTAGTGTTAAAGGGATAGCTCGCCCAAAAAAAAAAAAAAAAAAAAAAGGTCTGTCATTAATTAATCACCTTCATGTTGTTTCAATCTCCTAAGATTACTGTTCATCCTCGGAACACAATTGAAGATATTTAAATGTAATCTGAGAGGTTTCTGTCCCTCCATTGACAGCTTAAAGGGGTGTTTCAGAATTTTGGACATCGGACCTCATTTACAAGTTGGCCTGTGTGTTCTTTATCAGTAGAGACAGTTTTAAAAAAAATTTTCACCCAGTCCTTCCAGTTGCATAGTTTGCCAGTGCTAGGCTAGCGCGAGTCAATGGTATCTGCTAGCCTGCCATTAAAAACAGTTTTACCCACTCCACAGTACACCAAAAGCAAATAAATTATAACACCAGACTACCGATGTCTGTTGATAGAATAATGTTAGAAATCAAACTAGCCTAGCTTAAGCTGTCAATGGAGGGACAGAAACCTCTCAGATTTCATTTAAAATATCTTCAATTTTGTTCCCGACGACTAACAGCAATTGGCGAACAGTCTTAGGGGATTGGGACAACATGAAGGTGATTAATTAATGACATGACAAAAAGTTCTTTTTGCGTGAATTATACCTTTAATTTTGTCAGTTAGTTTTTACATTTAGTCTTGTGTAACCGCATTTAGTCACAGTTTAGATCTGCATCTACATTTGAAAAGATTGCTTCTTTGTCTTTTACAACAGAATATTTCTGATGTCTTAATGAGCAGCGTGGAAGGCAAGGAAATTTTGGCCAGTGTTGAGAAGAAAACTTTATCTTTAAATCAGCGAAGATGCATGGTCAGAATAGTAGTTTCACACCTTATAAGTCGCTTTGGAGAAAAGTATGTATGCATTTGTCCGTAATGAAAAGTATATTTTATTGCATATGTGTTGTATATTCAACAGACAAAAGTGAATTTAGGTCAAATAGTGCATCCAACTTGGGCCAGTTGCATGAGCTGTAAATTATGGTCAAGTACACTGTACATTTTCAGGAGTGACAACTGCTTTTAAATACTGGAGGGAATCCCCTAAATTATAATTTTGTGTTTATGGAGTAGAACTCTCGAAACTGTGATGATTGACACCATGGTAACTATTGCAATGTTCTGGCGTCTCGCGCGTTTGACTATTTTTAACCAAAGTAATAATACAGTAACCAAAGACTATATAACTAAACCACTGTCAACAAAGCCATCATGTTCATGTTTGCAAGGCTACTTCGCAGTGCTCTCTCGAAGGGTTGCCATCCAGTGGTCCAGTTTATTGAGTTAATAAAGTAGACAGATTCATGTACACTATATTACCAAAAGTTTTCGCTCACCCATTCAAATGATCAGAATCAGGTGTGCTAATCACTTGGCCTG